>RPOG01000586.1:237569-291563 GCA_008086565.1 Thalassoma bifasciatum | reverse complement strand
CTCTCCATCCCCAGAGGTCCAAACATCCCATCATCCACCTGGCCGCAGCTTCAGCTCTTCATCTGCGTTACTGCTTCAGAGCGGCGCTGCTTCCACCGCACAAAAACATCTGGTGCGAGAGCGGAGGGGACGAGGGAAGACAGGACAGGATGTGGAAGGGAAGCAGGGGTGAGGAGGGAGCTGGGGGGGGGGGGGGGGGGGGGGGGGGGGGGGGGGGGGGGGGGGGGGGGGGGGGGGGGCACCAGCCACAACAACATATGCACTCACCCCAAATCGTGAGCCGCCTGCCCTGTGAAGGTGGAGGGGCCCAGGTTTGAGCCGGAGTCTGAGAGGATGATGGAAGAGGGAGGAAAAGCAGAGAAACAGCCGAGTCTGTTCGAGATCTTTAGAGAGAAGATGCTTCACGGACAGCGGCAGAAAAACAAACAAAAAAATCAAAACAGATGTTTTTATTTGTTCCTTGTCTCCTTAAAGTATGCAACTCAAAGTAGGGATGTTCTATTCAACTTTCTTTCAGACCGATACCAGTACGAGTACTCACTTTTGAGTCCTCACTGAGACAGAGCATCAATCCCACGAGTACTTTTGATCCTTTAAGTTTCAATTTGCACAACTACAGATCATTTTGAACAAACACTTTTATTTCTTAAAAATCAGGCAGCACAGTCACTCTACCATTAAGTCCAAAATAAAAGAAACAACTCTCTCTGGGTTTATGAAATGTTCTTAATAAAAAGTGCAAAACTGAGCTGACAACCCTCAGAAGTTTTTTTTGTTCTTCTTTTCATTAAATAAACTAATGTGCCAAATAAAACAGTTATATAGCTAACTCCCCCTGAGTTTAATGCAAAGGTTCAAAACTGAATAAAGTCAGAAAAGCCTTTTAGCCTTTTAGATAATTTAAAGACTGTGAAGGAATAAACAGAGTCAAAGTCATTATGTTAGTAATGTTTTTCATCACGTTTCAGCCTTGGAGACTTTTTGTTTGTGGATAAAGTGTTTTTTGACTCCAGAGGATGCATTTAGAGAATCATTCCAGAAAGTAACTTTCATTTTGTGAAGCAGTAATATTGACCTTTCAAATCATTAGTAAGTGTTGTAAACTGATCTATTTTTATTTCTCTGTAACATCACAGTTTAACGGTGATTGGTTCAACTACAAGCTCCAAGAATGGCACAGAAAAACAAGTCCTGTGTCGTTTTTTGAAGAGTTTTGGAACCTTGTTAGCTCACCGTTAGCTGCACACAAGAACACGTACTGTGAAGACAGCCTTGAGTACAGGTGGCTGGTATCTGCAGCCTTCACGAGTACCTGAAAACTTGATCTAAGGCCAGTATCAGCCCGATACCAACACCTGGTATCAGTACTCGCTCATCCCTAACTCGAAGCATGCATCTCCTGCAGCTTCAACCGCCTCTCTGATGTTAAAGTAAAGATTTTGCCTTCGTTTCTTTTATGCAACAGATTTGGGAACATTCCCTGCAGACTTTTCACTCTGCCAGTGTTTTACTTCTAGATTTCAATCCCCGAGTCAGCACTTAGAGTTGGATGGTAAATTATTGCAGTGAGCACACAATGACAGCTGGTTTAAAGAGTCGACTCATTGTAAAGCCGTATAAAAGCCCCGAGGACTGACAAATGGAGCTGACAAATGTTTAATAAATGTTTCAGCGAGAATCATCTGAAAGTGTCTCGAGTAAAGCCAGCTGTAATGAAAAGCCTCGCTGAGACACATCCCCGACCAGAGCGGGGAAGCGGGGTTCATAAGCCGCAGAGCTCCGGGTGCAGCCTGGACACCCAGAGGGCAGCGGAAACGCGATTCAACAATGTGACTCCAACACTTTGCTTCAGGGATTCTCAGTCTCCTGACTGCTCTTGGCTGACTCCGAGCACACATTTGGTTTAGTTATGAAAACATCCGATGGGAAGGGAGGAAGAAGGAAAAAAAGAGGCAACACAACACAATTTAATCTGAACCTTATGTGGACTTATTTTCTCCTCCTTCTTCTTCTTTTTTCTACTCCGCTGCTTTCCAGAATGCTTCAAATTCGCCAGAAGCCTAGTGGGAATTGAGAGAAGAAGGGGCCCCTCTGAATGTACAAGAATGCACATTTGCAAAACATCACACGGAGGCCTGAGCGAGATACGATGGAGCGGGAAGAACGCATTTCCAAAGCAGGCACGGAGAAGAGGAGGAGACCAGAGGAGAATAGAGTTGTTTGTGGTTTCTCAACAGGGATGGTCTTAATTATGTGGGTCCAAAAACAGACCTCTCCTCAAATCAAGGCTGCTGCTTCAGGGGTCACCTCCGCTGACCCTCGCACCAAACTGGCGCCCTTTACTGCAGATTCAAACCACGGCAACCCCACTTTTAACAAACAAGAGGAAAACTCAGGCCTCACATGGTCCGGGGACCACTTTCTTTGAATGTGTTGAGCTCTAGGGATGCATGATATATACATCGGCATATACCAGTTATTGGTAGATATCAGCGTGTTATTGGTTGATAGGTTGCTGCTTACTTGATTAAATGTCTGACCTAGGCACCAGTCCCTGCTGTAAAGAAGACATGCACCATGCAACATGTTCCCTAGAAACAGTTTCCTCACTTTGTCTATTGTGAAATTGGCCGAATTTCCCCTGGTTATGGGTTTTGTTACGAGCATTGAGAAAGTAAGTAAGTCTTTTTTTTTAGGGACCGAGCAGACAGTGTCAGCGAGGACCCTCTTGGAATTGCTAGGATTATTGTTTCTTTAGGACTCAGTTGGCTCATTTTTCAGGTATTTCCTTTGAGAAAAACGTATATGTTCCTATGGCACACCCCCAGTGAATGTGCAACCGCTACTCAGGCGTGACCTCTAGAAATTTTTTGCATGCTAGCTACGCTAGGTGCGGACTAGCCGTGCTAGCCCCTTGGGGAAAATTTTTTTATAGCTGTAAATTTTAGTAGGTTGAATACATGGTAGCCAGACCTACAAAAAAGTCTCTTAACGACATGGTAAATTCTGAACAGGAACTTCAGAAATGAGGCCTAAAAGTGCCATTTTCTGCAAAAATAGGCTATGTACTTGAACGAACTTGTCCTAGGGATTTTATCCGATCAATTTCTGTGTTCTTGTGTGTATGTGACATATATCGAGGATTAAAAGTTGTACAAAGAGTTTTCATTAGTCTCCCGGTTTGGCCACAAGGGGGCGCTGAGTAAAACGCGTTTTTTTTTTTCGTCCGAATCGCATGAAAGTTTTTTTCCAGATAGATCTTTCCAAGGCCTTTCAGAATATATAAAATGTTATGTTACCATTTTATGGGTTACTGCCAATATTTTAGGTCAAAGTCGAGATTTTCGGAAAACTAGCTAATTTCCTGACCTCATTACTCCTTTATTTTTAAAGCTAATTTTTTGTTACAATTTTTTCTATAAGCTACACCCTTAAACTCACCGATGGTATGTGGCCAATTTCCCATGAAAGTTCCTGCCGAACCCCATGATTCAGTCGTAGCTAGCGCAAAAAAAAGTGCCTCGCTAAATTTTAAACAAACTCTGATCAACGTGAAAATTCTCATGCGCATTATTCATGCAAAGACCTATCAGAAAATATAAAACTTTATATCAAAAAAAGTTTCACAACTTCGGAATTGTACGACAAACTTCTACTTCCTGTTCTAACATGGTAGCTAATTCTGCTAATAACTCCTATGTTTTTTCTCCGATCATCTCCAAATTGCATGTATGTGTACAAGACACTGATATGCACCAAAGGTATTTTTGAATTTTTCCTGGGTAAAACAGCGTGGCCACAAACGGCGATCAAATTTGACCATTTTTTCAACAATCAAACCTCTATATCTCTGGTTAGCAAAGTCAAATCCGGACCAAAGTGCATACGTATGTTCGCTGTCACAGCCTGAGTCCATGTAAGTGTCAATGTACAGCGACCCCTACTGGAAACACCTAAACTACACATAGTGGACCATTAATATAGAAACACAATTCCTTAATAATAACATTCTTATACAAAGTCAGATCCTGACCAAAACACACACAAATGTTCAGTGTCCAAGCCTGAATGCAGCCATATGACTTTCATTCACCCAAAGTAAGGCGCCTCCTATTGGCCACAGGAAATTAAAGATTTTACTCTGTGAATAAAAGCCCCTCACCCTTTATTCTATTTTTCAAAACAACTGCACAGAAACATCAAAAACATCTTCAGCAACCACCATTTCTAAGGGCAAGCTCCTATGTACAAGAATTTTCATCTGGGTTACTGTCAAACTCTAAACTTGCTTCATGAATGAACTGGTCCCTATAAGTCCCTGATTTTTGGCCTCATGTCATTCAAATGTCATTCAAACTGTCAAGATACATCCCCGGACACACCCTAAAATTTACAGGATTACACTCTTAGTGTTTTGACCTGTACCAACATTTTTTTCCAATTTTTTGGCTAATCAAATCATCACCATGCATAACTGAGCATTTGGCTCCTCTCAAATGTGGTTACTGGGCTCCATCTAGTGGCCAAAGTTCATGTCTAACTTCTCTGTGTTAACCGTGTGTTGTGAAGTTGTGACCTATTTTACACGTATTTACTCCTAAATTAATTGTCCAATCAAACTCACACACTGCAAAAATGACTATTTGGCTCCAGCAAATATGGTCATTTGGCTACATCTAGAAGCCCAACTTAAACTAAGGGTGCCTTCTGCAGGCTTGTAGTGTCCATGTGCTCTGAACCCCACAGGGGCCTCGATTGACCAACGTGCCATAACCCCACGTGTGCCTCAAATGACCAATTCGCTCGGTCCCGTTTATCGCTGCTTGGCAGCTTTAATTACTATTATTTTGCACAGAAAATGAATAATATGGAGATATGGGATAAGAAAATGTACCATATTACTGTATGCTACTTCCAATACAGAGGAGAGTTGATGATCTCTCTCTGCAATTTGTTGTGTGGAAAAGAATATCGATATCGGTTATCGGCCAGCTAAGTTCTAAGATATCGGCATATTGGATATCAGCCAAAAATCAAATAACGTGCATCCCTATCAGACATTTTCACACTTAAAATCTGAGATTATTCTGATAGATTAACTGCTGTCGTGAATTCTGGAGTGGCTCATGTGAAATTTTGCCTTCGCTAAATTGCACAGCTTAGGAGAGACAGGAAATGTAGGAAGTAGAGAGTCAGGGAAGAAATGCAGCAAATCGCCACCAGCCGGAGTGAAACCAGCGAGGACCACAGCCTCCGTGTAGTCTGTACACGCTCAGTGTTTGTGGCCTCTTTCAAAGAAGTGTCCCAATAATTTTGAAAGTCATTGTTGAAGAGAAGGAAGGTTACTATCCAATCCTAAACTACACACTCACCTTATTATACCTGAAATGTGTCCGTGGTCTGACTACGCTCTCTTGCTCTGGTGTCGTGTTGGAGCGACACCAAACCACGAACACAACCAGTGTATTTTAGCCGTATAGAACCAAAAGGTTCTTCAACCAAATGACACTGAAGCAGTGCTCAAAGTGGTTAAAAGCACTGTGAAAAAAAAGGCAAGGATCTGTTTCAAAAATACATTCTGACCACAGGAAGGAAAAAGATTTTGGTTCTGATAATCTCATTTATGGTTTAAAAACACAAATCTTTAACAGTGAGACGATTTCACAATCACTTCAAAAGTCCTGACTTACATGTAGAAACACTGCAGTGTCTGACATGTAAACTCTCCTGGAGATCAGCTTTTTATCCCTCAATTATTGAGCGGCACATCTTGTTTCCACACAACGTGAAGTCATAAAAGTGTGTTCCACTTCTCATTTTTATACCATCTGCAGCTCTCACGGACTCATGCACGGCACGTCTGAGGTCATTCAAGTCTGTAAGTCTGGCAAATCTGCCTCAAAAATCCAGAACTGGTCTGGCCGTAATCCAGAGCCCATCTTCAAATGGCAGAACACAGCGATGTGTCATGAACCTACCTCTGCAGCTGTATTATGTAAGAAAACTGAATTAATGTGTTTCATTCATGCAGCTGCATGCAACACCCAAGACCTGCAGAGAGAAGAGAAAAAAAAGGAGGTAGGAAGTGAAGCAGGTTATGTTCCAGAAGAAGACTTCAAAAGAGAAAGCTCACAGAGCTCCATTGTCAGGAAGAGCAGATCAACACCCACAGAGCTCAGGAAGGTGTGTCAAAAGAAGTCCATCTGCACTTCAGCAGCGCGTGCATTCCTCATTTCAGCGGGGAAGAGTCAGGACAGTGTGTTACACGTTAAGCTGCACCGTGCACAGTTCCACATCCAACACCCAGCAGCCTCAGAGCCACGGCTCTGCAGCGACGCTGTCCTCAGATGAATTGTGAAATACTTTGGGCATGACACCATCACGAAACCGCAGGAACGTTTTCATTACTCGCCGGGGCTTCCGGAACACTCTTTGCACCTGTATTTACAATACCCGACATCTGTTCCCCGAGCTGAAACACCGCAATAATATGTGCTCTTAAAGCACATACACACACACACAGATGACAAAGACATACATGTACTCACACACTCCAAGCATGCGGAAAACTTGTGCAGACACACACACACACAGTGTATGTTACAGAACACACACACAGCTGTCACAGAGGAAAGGTAAGTGCCGGGGTTAAGGAGTACAAACAGCACATTTCCGGATTTTATAAACAAAGGCCCCAAATAAACTTCACATGCTGATCTGACTGATATTTATGTGACCTGTCCTGAAATTCCTCAAGTGTCTTTAAAAGGACAAGCCAGTCAGGAAAAGCGCTTTATAAGGAGAGGCTGCTGCTGTAAACATCAGGAGTGTTTGTCTTCTTCTGCAGAATTTATGTCAAACACAAAACTCTGCTCGCTTTTGACGCAATTTCTCCTCATTTCGACGCTGTNTTTTCAGTTTGTACTGTAAAGTGTTCGAGCCAAATCACTTTGCACAATTTGTTCTAAGCTTGAAAAGTGGATGTTAAACATGGAGCTCGATTTGTGCCGTCCAATAAGAAGCGACGCAACAAGCTTTCAGCCGACGAAGTGCAGAGTTGTGTGTTTATTATTCCACATAATCAATTTTACTGGCCCTTTCTTGTTCCAGTGGGCTTCCCCTGTTTGGAGAGGCTTGTAAACAGAGCGTCCGGATGTGGCACGAACCAAACAAGCACGCACACGCATGCTACACACATGAACAAACGCGCACGCACTCACACACACACACACACCAGTCGCTGTGTTTAGACTGTGGAAATGAGTCATCTGCTCATACCGGGATCAGTCGAACGCCAACAGGACGACAAAGAGACGCCCGGAGTCTGCGAGGCTCCACGAGACCGCATGATAGCTTCCAATACCACACAAAACACCTACAGGAATTCATTATGAGGAGCTGGTTTTTATAATCCGCACTCAGCCAGGAACAGGGTCAACGTGATGTTTGGGGAAGTAAGACGGAGTGAAATCAGAGACTCTGTGGTTTTTATATCGAAGGAAATCTGCTCGGAGATCTTGTGCAAACATATAAACACGACACCTTCTGTTGGCTGTTTCTTCACTTGTTTTAGCCAATCAGCTGAAGCCATTTGCTGCTTATGAAAATAAATAAAAAGTTACACAATCAACCGTGAATACTGGATTCAGTGTTAAATCATTCTTAAACTGATTTGATTCTGTCAGTTCTTGGCTTGTAACTCCTGCCAGGGTCAAGTTTGGGTCTGATTGTGTGCACATGCTGTGGTCATGTTCAACAAAGAACAGTTTAGAGGTAGAAAAATATGATGCTCACAGAGTTTAGATCCATTTTTGTCATTTACAGAATCCCACACTTCTATGTGACTTTAGTTAAGCTGAGCATGATTTTGAGCTCTGACAGCGGCTCTGCCATTAATAAGAATAAGTTGCTATGAGACAGTAGATGCTCAAAAAAACTCATCCATAACCTGATTTGTTTACTTCTTAGACCAAACAGCATTAGTGTTTCAAATTTGATAAAGAAGTATCTATTCTTTCTAAATGCTTTCTCCACCTTCACATTGAGATGCCATGAGCCTCCACATCTCACCAGTAATACCACAACTTTCCACCAGAGGTCCTTGTTCAGGGTGACAGTACAGCTGTGGCAGACTTGACCTTTTCTCCTGCAGCAGGGAGCAAAGTGGGGATGAAGTTTATCCCTGAGTTTTAACATTTTTAAGATATTTGAGATAAGAGTAAACGCACAGTAAATATTTGTAAAGCATCAAATAAAGTAGTTATTCAGTATAAAGCCAAATATAAAGCATGACTGATTGATATGGAGGTGTTTTCTGGCAAATGTCTTCATGTGTTAGGTTGAGATTAAAACAGCTAAAAGCACGTCTTTACGTTTTGATTAAGAACATTTTTTTGTCGCATTTTTTCATAGGATCTTCATCAAACATTTGAAAAATAAAGCTTTTGTTGTTGTTGTTGACAGATAACCTAACATGAACTGACATCAAAGCAAATGTTTTTGTCTTACTTTAGTAAAGAAATATTAGTCTTGGTATAAGATACATTTATTGACAAGTCCAGAAAATGTCATTTCAAGACATTAAAAGACAAAAATGATGCTTGGAAAAGATCTGAATAGGATTAAAAAAGTTACTCGTTTGATTTCTTGTCTGAAGTTACTTAATTCAAGACACTTGACAAGCAAATTTTCTTCAACCTATTGGTTTTTGAGCTATACAGGCACCTTTTACTTCTGTCCATATCTAAAAATAAGACTTTTTTCCAGACTTGTTGGCTGAAAGTTGCTCATATAGAAGAGAATAGATATAGAAAGCCTTTATTCTCATTGCATGATTTGAGCACGATGAAATTAGGAGCCCTGCTTCATTTGGTGCTACAAGTAATAAAACAACAGTAGATGAAATACAAAAAAAAAAAAAAAGACTTCAAATAGTGAACATAAACCAATAAATGGAGTTTACATAGCAAATACTTACACTTGCAGTGTATATTGCACTTTTAGTAAAGGCGGTGGGGGGAACGGACATTGATTTACTGCATGAAGAAATGTGTTGTCACCTTGTTCTGTCCATTAGTTTATTAGTTCTGGTTTTGTGGGACCTGTGAAATTTATATGGTCTAATCAGACAATTTCTAGTGAATAAAAAAAGAGAAACACTTGCTAAGATTCCAGTTTTTTGCTTTAGATAAAACAAAACAAGAGGGGTATGCAGGATTTACAGTACAAAGGAAAGAGTCACTGTTTTTAAAAGATCCCAGCATTCAACTTGAAATCCCCTCGGTCAGTGCCGTGATGTAAAGCCCAGATTTTTCTAATAATTTCTGCTCTCAGAGGAGGATTAAATATGATCTGAGACTACCTTGATGAAACGGAGAGCGAGATCCGGCACATGTATGATTGTGCATTACATTACATCTCAAATCATCTGATTCGTGATCAGCTGTAATTAGGCGCTGATGATGTAACACATCTGTCCTCAAGAAGTTGTTTCTTGGGCTCTGTTAAACTTGGACAGGACAAACAAAAACTTCCCTAATGATACATCAAGATTTCCATCCTCTGTTGAGCACACGCAAACACGCTCATGGAGACAACAACACACACACACACACACAAAGAGAGAGGAGCTGCAGGGCCTCTCTCTGCCTGAAAGTGAAAAATTACTGAAAATGAGTCATTCTGTGATGTATAAGCTGATCGGTATTGCACTGATAGCAGGATGTGAAACTCTCACCACAGCCTGCTCACTGTGCATCAAAAAAAGCAACTGATAAACATGTACGTGTGTGTGCACGTCTTCTCTGCAGCTGTGAGAGTCAGGGATCTTGTGCGTGACCTGAGCGCGTTGCAGTCGTCGCATCATCGTCCCTCACTTTTGTATTTTTCAGGAAGCCACGCGTCAGAGGCTTCGCTCCCCCAGCCGCTCATTGTTACCTGAGCAGCAGAAGGAAACAACTGCAGTTCCTACTCGATGTGTTTTCGTGCCTTTTTTGGCTTTTGTTCCTTTCAATGAAAGCAGAGAAGGAAAAAACAGACGGGGTTCAAGTGTGGAAATGTGGATATTAATGTGTGTGGGTCTGTGGATGTTTGTGTGCATGGATGTGGGGCATGTTCAGTGAGACATTTGGGGGTTTAGTGGAGGTATTTACTTTGGTACTGGGAAGTCAAATTCAGAAAGTCTTAAATGAAAGTTTCGCAATGTGTGTGCATTGGTCTTTTGATGCTTTGCAGCCTGCGGGAAGTTGACGATGCATTAGAAACTTTGTGATTATGAGAGAGAGAGGTTTTTCTTACGCAAGAATCTCTCATCTGCAAACATCAGACAAAATCATGATCATAAAGCGCAAAAAGCAGCAGGACAAATCAGGCACTTTCAAATTAAAGTGTCATATGGTAGAAAATAAATATCTGTCACATATCGGGACATGAGTTAATGGTATGGCAGAGAGATTGTAATGTCTGTAATTCCCACCCAAAAACTGATACTAGGCTGAATGATGTATTTAATAAATTATCTAGGGTAATGTACTCCCTTTATCCAATGCACACAATAACATAGTGGCAACAGTGTGTATGTAAGGTGATCTTTTTTTGTTTTGCTTTGTTTTGTACTTGTTTATTTGTTTGTATGGGTTTTTGGTTTGTCTTTTGTATCTTGTTTTTTTTTTTTTTTTTTTTTTTTTTTTTTTTTTTTTTTTTTTTTTTTTTTTTTTTTTTTTTTTTTTTTTTTTTCTCTCTTTTTGCCTGGTTTTGTTTTCCTGTCTTGTGTTTTATTTCATCTTATTGTAAATTGGGTGTCTAGAAAAATCTTTAAAACTCAATAAATATATATTAAAAAAAAAAAATAATAATAATAATAATAATAAAGTGTCATATGGGCTAAGATTGGTGACACTGGAATCTGACTTTGAATTATCATGATGAATTTGAAAAACAGGATCTGAAATTGGATTGAATTCAATGCTTAGAATCTGGATTCACTTGCTTAAAGCTTTGTTACAACAAAGGAATTTGTGCTGAGTGTTTCCTAACCAGTGGGTCGCACCCCAAAAGTGGGACAAAGAACCAGTTCTAGTGGGTCGAGGGCCTTTATCTTGGCAAAAGGGGGAAAAAAATTACTTTAGTTTTGTTTTGAAGGGGATTTTTGTGCAGCAAAGTGTCGTCTACTCACACTCCATTGAATACAGAATGAACCCCAAAGTTTGAGGATGCTGATTCGCAAATACGACAGCAACTGTACAGATACATTTAATTTCTCAAATTGAGGTCAAAGGAGGTCAAAACCCTTGAATATTTTTGCGTAGTTGGGTTTTGTCACATTAAAGAATGAAGCTGTCAAAACTGGTATACTTCAATATTCCTTAATATCTCAGGTTATAACTCTACCATATTTTTGTGAAATGAATTTGAGAAGCTAAAATGTCTTTGTTTTGGTTCATTTCTTGTCACTGAGGATATGATAGACCATTTGAGACCCACTGGTTTCTATAAATAAATAAAAAAAGCTGCTTACAGTGACCTAGGACATGAGGTGAATGTTGTACTACAACTCCCTCCTGTTTGTATGAAAGCAGACTTCATGTGAACCTCTAATTGCATTAAAGTGTGTGAGTGTTTATAGCTGTGTGTGAACTACAGTTTGTACTTTATTTCAAGCCTAAAATATCCTTCGGAGAGAAATAAATACAGAGTGAAATATTAACTCCTTTCTGAATCTGTGAGCTGTGCTGTGGTGGTGTTGGGAGGTTCTGTGTTTGTTTTGTGATTTGGTTTGGGAGAGTTTGGGGGGGAAGTGAGCTGAGTGAAACGGGGTTGAGGAGGTTGTTGTCTCCCTCCGGGATGTGAGGAGGTTTTTCAGAAAACACTGCCAGTCACGTCTGGTCCTCTGCGGACACTAAATCACGCTCTTCTGCAGAGTGCTTCCGCACAGCAGCCCCGGCTCCCTCCTCAGCTGGAAATGCAATACGCCACGTACCCCGGGCTCTGGGACCACCCAGGAGGCACACAGGGTCACACACACACACACGAAAACAACCGTGCATGTGCATCAAACACACACTTAGGCACACACATACTGCAGAGGCTTGTCCTGGGGATGTGAGGTGGATTGGTTTGTGGCATTAAGGGTGAGGGGGCGAAGGAATTTCACAACAAGTGGTGGTTCGGGTGGTTTCTCTCACTGGAAGCTGGATACCACAGAAACTTCCAACTTCCTTTTTGGCACAAATCAAAGGATGGTTGACCCTCTGTGCTCAACAGGAGCTGCAGGCATGTCAGACACTCCAAGAAACTCCACTGTAGGAAGAATGACTCACGAGAAACAGTGGCTTTTTGAAGAGAGGTGGGGTAAAACATACCGAAGACTCCAGAACAAAGTGATGTCCATGTGTTTTTTGTTGTTGGTTGGATGCCTGAGCCCACGAGGCAAACCAAACCACTGAAAGATGGCGAGCATGTCTGGGCTGGCCGCCATGTGTGACTTTGTTTTGGTTTCCCAAATTAAGTTGGTTTCAGGAAGTGCAAAAAGGAAATCAAACGACAGAGCAGCACAATGATGAGTGGATGTGGATGTTTTTGCTTTGGACGTATTTAAGCTCAAGATTTATGAGCATATCTAGTAACATCTCACTAAACTACACTTTGTTGTGTATAGGCCATTTATATAAAGCAAAAGCTCTGAGCATTATTCACAAACTCAACAACTTGTGCAGCTGACGTCTTAAAACGAATGTGTTTATCAGCTTTTACTCACCTGCTTCTTTGCAAACAGCCGCGAGGTCGGCGCCTACGTATCCGTGAGCCGCATCGGCCAGCCGCGTCAGCTCCTCGGCAGTGGCGCTGCACGGCACGGTTCTCAGCTGCTTCTGCAAAATGTCTGCACGCTCGGCAGCACCGGGAACTCCCACCTGCCAGCGTGAAATGAAAACAAAACATTGTAGAGCGGACAGTTTTATTTGCGCGTATTGAAGCAGAACCCAAGAAGGAGCCTTGAGGAACGCCAAACCACAAACGACTGGAGAGTTAGTTCAGTTAGTGGAGACGGTTCAGGCAGCTCAGGCAGAAAATGCAGCTCATCAAAACGTTTTGACCAGTGGAAAAATGCAAAAATTGACTTTTTTCACTATTAAATCTTAAAAAGGTTCTGAGTGGAGTTTCAATATTATAAACAACAATTAAGGTGAAATAAACTGTTCATCAGCTGATCAAAAGTTTAAGATCACAGCTCAAAAAAATCTAAAAAACTCATAAAATTAAGCTCCATTGTTCTTGTTGATCACTTAAAAAATTAGTTTGTTCATGTTTGATGTGAGTGTTTCCAGGAGGTTTGTGTGAACGTTGCTCTAAGTGGTGAAGATGCTTCATGTTTGGCATCCACTGTCTGAAACTAACCTCCATTTTTGTAAACGTCCCTCTCCATCCATCCCATAATATTCTCAATGTGATTTAGATCAGGGGAACACGCAGGATGATCCAAATGAGGGAGATTAGAAGCAGAAGTCCTTTGTCAAACTGCAAAAACGGAAATCTCAGCAAGTCATTATGTCTTATTTGTAGTAAAATTTGTCTTATTGTTCTTAATTTGAGCCACATTCACCAGACCAGGTCATAAAAATGTCTTATTTCAAGTTTTTTTAAAGACAAAAATGAGGAGTAAATTGCTTGTAACAAGTCAAAAAAAATCTGCCAATGGTATACAACGAATTCGCCCGGGAAGTTTCTTGAAATTAGAAACATGTCTTAAAACAAGAATCTTTTATCTTATCCCATTGGCAGATTTTATTTTACTTGTTACAAGCAATTGATGCCTCATTTTTGTCTTTAAAAAACTTGAAAGAGACATTTTTATGACCTTGTCTAGTAAATGTGGCTCAAATCAAGAATAGTGAGACAAATTTTACTAAAAGTAAGACATAATGACTTGCTTAGATTTCCGTTTTCGTGGACATTGTGAACTGCAGCGTTGTCCTGTTGGAAAACCCAGTCATGACCACACAGAGCAGGGCCCTCAGTCATGAAGGACGCCACCTGCACAACTGTCAGCTCCTTTGTTCCATTGTTCAGAAAAAGCAGATCACGATATACCCGTTCCATTGTATCGCCTAGAAAACATCTCAGTGGGATCTCCTTGTCATGACAGTAACATTGGACGCCATCAAGACCATCAAGGTTCAAGTTTTTCTCTCCTCAGAGAATCAAACTTTCTTCCACCTTTCAATGTCCCATGATGCTCTCTGTCAAAGTCTAAACTGGCAATTTAGTGGAAGGAGACGAGGCCTTTAAAAATGTTTTTGTTCTTAAAGCTCTTCTCTCTGAGACGCTGTCTGATGGTTATTGGGCTTCAGTCGACTCCAGTAACGACCTTAGCTTGGGTTGAGGGTCGTCCTGTGTCTTGACCTCCAGCTCACTAGTGAATCTTTTTGTGTCTACCACTTGACTTTTTTGTCCCATAACCCTTAGGATCTCTGAAGTCAAGATGTCTGTCTTACTGTGTCCAACCTCAGCAGTAATGGCGTTGCATTGTTAGATGTTCTGATTATGCAGCTCAACACTCCGACCACGTTCAAATAAAAATAGCTTTTTAGTCTTTTCCATCAGGAGGTCATGACAAAGTGAATACCTGATGGAAAATGAAGTTGAATCCACATTTTTGTGTAGATTTTGTCTTTACAGGGCTGTGGTCTTAAACTTTGTCAGCTGATGAACGGACTATCAAGATTTTAATCAGGAGTGTATAACTATAACTGGACTGTTAGAAAACCTGTTGTTCTCACCTCCAGCTCTTTATCGAATCGTCCTGGTCGCCGCAGTGCAGGGTCGAGGGCGTGTGGCCGGTTCGTCGCTCCTAGAACAAGCAGCTGACCTGAGTGACCCTCCTGCAAAAAAACCAGAAGAAATTCCTCTTATACTTGTGGAGACTTTCTGATGTAATTTTCAGGGAAAGATATCAAAGTTGACTCTGGTTGTCGACCCACACGGCTTGGCTAAATGCTCAGCGAGGTCGTCTTTCCAAACTCTCAGAAGTGTTGAAATAACAGATGTTGGATGTGGACTGGTGCATCCCAAACAACAGCCAAATCTACTGTATTGGCTACAAAAGCACCAAGAATTACATGTGAATGGTTTGCTTGAGTCACAGGTATCATCTTCAAAAGAGCGAAGTAAAACTCGACTTTTGTTACTCGATCAGCCTCTAAAACGCTCGACTTAGGTCTGATTTTGAACTTTATCAGGGTGGTCTGTCTGCAAGATGAGACTTTTTTTCCACCTTTCAATACCACAGAGTCTATTAAGACACAGATAAATTAGCTGCTTGGAGGAATAGTGAGGTGAAGTACGTGCTTTCTACACTCCCCACGCACCAATCAGAGCGGACGACCTTGGATCATTTAGTCTGACACACACACACATTGAAAAAGGAGGCCTGGTGTTTCTGTGTAACATCACCAATCACAATGAGGAGATGCACTGATGAAGTTATGCCACACTGACAGGTCGTGGTAACCTTCAGTGATTTGTTTCCCAGGCTCTCGCTGGGTGTGCATCTGTGTGTGTGTGTGGGGGGGGGGGATCATCTTTTTTCTCATCAGGCTCTGACAGAGCAGAGCGCTCCGAGGACAAACAACGCCCCAGAGACACAACCCACATCGTCTGAAGGGCGTCCAGCGAGGAGAGATGGTTTCTGCATGACAAATCTGCATTTTCAATGAGGACATTTCCTGACGGAGACACAACCTGCTGCAGGAAGACAAACTCCTTATGTAGGCTGATCGAGGAATCTGGGGCTTAATTCAAACACAGTCTAAGAAGAATAGAAGAAGACTGTAGGCTGATGGAGTGAGGAGAAGATGAAGCGTTTACTTCAAAGATACCATTCACAGAGAATCAAAATTACTCCAACAGTGATTTCACATTTCATTTAAGCGTCTGCCACACTCTTTAAACAACCTGTTATGATATATTATGGTTAGAAGTGACACTTACTGGACCAATCCCGTCCATCAGAGTCAGCAGAGACGCCACAACACGTTTCTCCACCTCGTTCTGCGCTCCCTCTCTCTTTGGACACAAAGCGTCCAACTCATCGATGAAGATTATCGCAGGCTGTCTGAAAAACAAGCGAAAACATGAGCGGGTGATGAAATCTCACTATTTCCAACTTTTAGTATCAGAAGAGAGAATTACATTATGGTAAGTGGCAGTGGTTTATGATTTCAAGGTTAGATTTTATATTTGTTTTATTCTTTTAATCAGTGTTAGGCAGTAATCTGTTACAGTAAAAAATATTACTTCCACTTGCTCCCTTAATGACCCATTAATGATTTAAAATACAACAATCTGTAGATCAATTTCATCACACACATCAGTCGAGCAGCAGAGTAGCTTGCCTCATCGTTGCCAGGTTTGTAGTTTTCCTGCCACAGGTAGTTTGTTTTTGTTTTTTTTCATCTATGTGCTTGTCTTTTCAACTGTTGTCATACACACCTGGCAACTCTGGCTGCCTTGAAAGATGGATCAGTACACGGCATTCTGGGTATAACCTCTCAGCACACTTTAGCCAGCTGTTTAGCAGAGCTTCAGCTCACAAGATTTACCCAGAATGCCTTTGAAAACTGCAAATTGCAATTATTGTGAGTGAAGGGAGCAATAGCAGACCCTTGACAGTGATCCTCTAAATTACTTACGGTGATTTAAACCACAGGTGAGTGCTGAAATTTCCAAAATGCATTACAAATTACAGTATCACACTGTAATTATCAAGTCATGGATTTTGAAATCAAAATACTTAAAGTGAGACGACTTCGAGATCACTAAAAAAGTATTTCCAGGGCTTTTAAATGACACATTTTAAACTTTTATAAATTTAAAGAAAGCTCAACGAGGCAAAATGTTTCAGTGTCTTGAGGTAACAAAGACAATTTTACCTCTCAGATGCTTCTGTGAAAATTTGCCTCAATCTTGCTTCTGTTTCACCGTAGAATCTGAAAAAAAAACACATAGTTACATTAAGTCCTGATATCACATCTCTTGCTTTTGTTGTGTGTTCATCAATTCTGACTTTTCATGCAGCAAAAGATGAAAATGATGCACAAATTTGATCAATCCAGTTTTTGAACGTACTTGCTCATGATCTCTGGGCCGTTGATGACCGTCATGTGAGCTCCAACCTCATTGGCTATGGCTCGGCCAATCATAGTCTTTCCTGTGCCTGGGGGGCCGTATAGGAGGACGCCGCGGGGGGGTGGGATCCCTGTAAAAAGTTCAGTTAGACTCATGATTTTAAAGTTACAAAAGCATGAACGCTACTTAAGGCTGAAGATAGTGGTCGGCAAAATGTTTATCTCTGCCTAAATCTTTATTTTGAATTATTTCAGATGAGAAAAGGCTTTATGGGCAAAGGAAGGAAGTCATTATTACAACGTTTATTTCTGGTATGGGCAAAGAAAGTCACATAAAAAAGGCTGAGGCTTAGATACTCCTGTTTTTTATTTCGATATATGCCTTAAACTCACCATAATTTGAGAAGAGTTCAGGATGTTTCAGAGGAAGCTCGATGCTCTCTCTGATGACGTCTAATTGGCTGCTCAGCCCGCCAATCATGCTGTATGTGACCTTCGACATTCCGGCTTCTGCATCTGGCTCCTCCTTCCTCGCTCTGCTCCTGAAACTGACTTTAGTGGAGCCGGAGAGGCAGTAGAAGGTGTCAGTACTCATCACACCACCAGAGAGAGCTGTGGAGAACTTCTCTGAGCTGAGTGAGCTCTCCAGATTCACAGCATCCTCCTCTGAACCCTCAGCAGGAGGATTCTGGGAGCTGTGTGACGTCGGCGTGCAGGGAGTAAGGGGTGAGGAGAGGGAGGGGAGGAAGGTTGGTCGTTGTGGGGTGCTGGCTGCAGGCCCGGGCCCTCCAGGTGTGCTTGGTGACCCTTCGGTGATGTTGTCGTCCACAGTGAGCAGGCTGAGCTGCAGAGAGAGGTCGTGTGAGGAGGAATCTGCCACGGAGGTCAGTACAGAAGACTCATCAGGGTTCACTCCTGTGGGAGGAGCCGGTCTGTGGAGGGAGACACCGTCCTCTCCTCTGATGGTCTCGACCTGGAGGCTGCACGAGCGACCGAAGTAGGTCAGGGAGATGACGTTTCCAGGCAGAATTATGTTTCCAACTGGAACAACACAAACAAACAAGAGCAGTTACAACACAAAGAGACACTGGAAAGTAATGTAACCCTCATTTATTGATACCAAAAAGGATCTGTTATGATCAATAAATGAAGAAACTGACTTACCGAGAGACCTCAGGAAGAAATTCTTGAACTCATCCGTCTCTAATGTTTCATCTTTTGATCTGAGGATTTAAGTAAAGTGAGAGTTAATAACACACATCCTGTGACAACAAGAATGTTAACCATGCAGATCTCCCTCCATGTATTTACAAATTAAAACTGCAGTTGCCACAAACAGCCAGCAGATGGCAGCATTCACCTTAGATTGAAACTACTATCAGGAGGCCTCCAATGATCACTGATACAAAAGTGTGGTATTGCATTCATTAGCTATTTTTACACAGTATTTAAACATTATGCTGCAGATTTCCAACAACATTTTTCTCTGTTTTGGTTGTGAGGAGTAGTCGTGTGTCACCTGTTGGACAGAATCACTTCCTCTGCCTGAAGAACTGGACCTGTCAGAGCGTGCAGCATCACCACGTCTCCTGATTTCACTCTGAGGTTATTCTGAGAACATTTCTGTAGACCAACTTTTCCTCCAGGGAAAGATGCAACCGGCCATCCCAAACACACCTGTGCAACAGAATTTTAGTCCACATTTACTCAAACTGTATCCAACAGAAATGTATCTATGTTTTTACAGAAAAGTAGTGGGTACCTCTTGTTGTCCTGAGGAGCTGGTTAGAAGAACTGGTCTCCCGATGCAGATGTTCGCCGTCTTCATTGAATTGAGGCTCAGTTGGGCTAAAGTTGATCTGCAGCTTTTTGGTGTTTTATCATCAGCTGCAGGAAAAAAAAAATCAAACATCACAAAGTATCATAGAGAAAAACTGACTCAGAAGGTCAGAATCTAAAACACTGATCTTTGTTGATTGATTTAAGTCATGTATGCAGTGTTTTTGTGATTGGCTTTGTGGGTTAAGTTTGTAAGCATAGGTCTAATAAGTAAAATGTTGTGGTGCTTATTTATTTTGGTGAATTAAATGTAGATGAGCAGGCACTAAGGAAGGTGAATAATTTATGTTTGTTTGTTTTTTGACTGTTTGTATGTTTGTTTGTTCTTTTTTTCCTGGAAGATGCTAAATCACAAGGAAGCCATGGTGGGTTCTGTAAGAAACCTGATGTGATGAATAAAACACCAAAAAAAAAAAAATGGATTATTTGACTTTCCTGTGTCTGTGCCTGCTTTCATTGGGAGTTTTGTTTATTAATTTATTTTGGTAAGTTGACAGGGTTAAATTGCCAGTAGACACAATTCTAATGAAAAATAATGATTAAATTGGCATGGAAAGAAAAATAACAGTTCTAAAACAATATTTTCATCTTTTACTTACAAGCCGTGCCCCTATTGTGTCATATCTTTCCTTGAAGGGTTTTATGACTGTGAATTTCAATATTTTACTGCTTTTACCCCGATATTTATATATGTGTATGTTTAATTTAATTTGATTAGATTTAATTCCATACTCAGTGCTGAAACACTACTCAACCAACTGTCTATTCAAAACAACTGTAACTATTTTAACACTTGATTATTTTTTAACACTTGTATATATCTTAATTTTCAATTTTTTACATTTTTATATATTCAAGTTTCAATTTTTTACACCTGTTAATATCATAATATTTCAATTTGTAACACTTTTTTATAAATCTTACTTTTATTTTTAACACTTGTATTTATCTTCATCTGTTGTGAATTCTTAGGCCTCTCCCTATTGTTCTTATTCTTCTTCTTCTTATTCTGGCTGCTGTTACATCTGAATTTCCCTGCGGGGATCAATAAAGTACTATATTATCTTTTTATCCATTTTATGTGCCTTGAATAACCTTTTTAACCATGTAAAACACTTTATGTGGTGAGTTCTTTTTTTATTTTTTTCAAAGTGCTTTTGAATGAAGATTATGTTTACAAGAGGGCAACTTTAAAGCGCAGGATGCAGCAGAACATCCATCCATCCATTTTCTTAACCGTCTATCCTGCTATTCAGGGTCGCAGGTGGCTGGAGCCTATCCCAGCTGTCAATGGGCGAGAGGTGGGGTACACCCTGGATTGGTCGCCAGTCAATCTCGTAAATTCACATATTTTTTCTCTTGGTGTGACCCTTGCCCTTCGTTGTAGAATGGAAGTCAGATATGAAGTCAGATTTTTTTTTCTCTGAATAATAAACATATTGGATCCTTTTTATAACCCGTGGTCTTTATTCTCTTCTATAGCACGGTCATTTTTGCCACTAATTTAATTTTTTTATGCTGTCAGAAATCCATACTCATGAGGAAAGAGTCAAAATTTTGTGACAAAAAGTCATAGTTATGAGATAAATAGTCAAGTTTTAAGAAAAAAATCAAAATCTTGACTTGTCAAAAACAGGAAAGAATCTTCAACAAGGCCAGTTATTGTTGTTTTTCTAATCTTAACTGATTAAAACGGGCTTAATACATTTTTTTTTTTTTTTTTTTAATAAAATCATGCATTTTCTAAAAAAAGGGATGTTTTAAATAAATGTGTGGGTTATGAAGAGAAAGAATCATGTAAAAGAGGATTTCTGAATAGTATCTCAATCAATGTCTTGTATTTTGACTTTCTATCTCAATATCCTACCTTTTTCATGTAATTTTGACCTTTTATCTTAAAATTTTGACTTTTTTTCTAAAAAATTTTGACTTTTAACCTAAAAAATAAAAAACTTTTTATCTCACAAAAAAAATAAAACACAATCTAAGTAGAACTCTATATGGTTTACTCTGACTGTACCTCAGTCAAAAGGAGACTTAACTGCAATTTAACCCTCATCCATGAAATGAAACTTTAAAAGGACAAACTCAGGCTGCAGTGCATCATTCACTCAGCTGAGAAGGTGATTGGCTACAGTCTAACATCTCCCCATGACTTGTTCACCTTTAGGTCCCTGAGGTCTGCAGGTGAGACAGCTGCATCACCTGTTGTGCATCAGCATCATCAATCAGCATCAGAGTGAACATCACAGACATTAATCTTTCATCTATGTTTCCAAAGATGCTGCAGCTGATGAGTTCATGCACTGATCATATTATCAAAGATCAATAACTGTCTGTAGTTTCAGAGCCTGATAAACCTCCAGGTTAATCCATCAGAGTCTCACCTTTATCAATGAAGTCAATCACAGTGAATGAGCTGCTGTTTCTGCAGGTTCCTCCATCATCACCGGCTGTTTGTAGATTTGCTGAGTCATTAAAAGTTTCCTTCAGTAAAACTGAACTGTCTCCTTCACTCGACTTTTTAGATTTGCTTTTATTTTTCTTTGAAGACATTTTAGGAATTAAAAAACTTCCCCACGTGAACGTGCGAACATGTGTAAACACGGAGCGATGTCGTGCAACACACTTCCTGGATGGAGTTAAGCCCCGCCCCCTTTTACCGTAAACCTCAGTATTCAATTCTATTGCGCGTAATAATTTTTTTCTTCTTTTTTTTTCCATCAAATTTTGTGAGATTAGTATATGGAGGACCAGCCAGAGAAAAAAAGAAAGAAAAAAGAAAAAAAGAAAAGAAAAACAGCCAAAAATGAGCTTACTATGGAAAGACCACGGGTTAAAAAAACAAACAAACAAAACAAAACAAAAATAACGGTCCAACATGTTTATTATCAGAGAAAAAAAATCTGACTTTAAACCCAGTATCCTACATCAGAGGATTAAGGCCACAAAAAGAGAAGAAAGATGTGAATTTACAAGATTAGTTTTATAAAATTATGAGAATGAGGTCATAAGACATAACTTGTACATTTACTTCTTTTTTTCATTTCAGTGTGGCCTTAATTCTCAGTTGTAGAATTCTGACACTCATTCCCTTATGTAATAATAATAATAATAATAATAATAATAATAATAATAATAATAATAATAATAATAATAATAATAATAATAAACACTGGCAAAAAAGTCATAAACGTATGACAATGAGGTCAGAAGATAAATCAAGTTTTTTTTTTTCTTTTCAGCATAGCTTCAATTCTTAGTTATAGAATTCTGACTCATAATAATAATAATAATAATAATAATAATAATAATAATAATAATAATAATAATAAATTTAAAAAAATTAATTAAATTAAATTAAAAATAAATAAAATAATAATAATAATAATAATAATAATAATAATAATAATAATGATAATAATAATAAACACTGGCAAAAAAGTCATAAACGTATGACAATGAGGTCGTAAGATAAATCTAGTTTTTTTTTCTTTTCAGCGTAGCCTCAATTCTTAGTTATAGAATTCTGACTCATAATAATAATAGTAATAATAATAACAATAATAATAATAATGATAATTATAATTAACAGAAACACGAACAAAAGCAACAACAAAATAAGAAAAAAACATAGGAGGAAAAAAAACTCAGTTTATTCCTAAAAATGGATAAGGTCACAGTTGGAGAAGCTTTTTCCAATATTTCACCCTTATTATCAATTTTTAAGGGACAATGAAGCTTCCAAACTCCTCTGTACTAATCTAAACCTAAATTGTAAAATAGGTAAATAGAATTTGATGGTCCATGCAGACTCCATTGACTGTACCGAGCTGGCCTGTGAGCTGTTTTTTAGGAGTATTACGGTATTTATACAACTTCCAGGGCAGAGCTGAGTTTTTACGTAAGTGTTCTGTTCTTTACGCTCATGCCGGCAGAACATTCACCAGAATCACCTTCGAATAGAAGTAAAAGTAGATTTTAAACATGCCTTCGTTTGCTTTCGCCTGTAGTTTTTCTCGGTTAGTAATAGGACGGTTAAATGTCAGAGCAGCTGTTCGGACCGTGTCTCTCTCTGCAGCTCGGTCTCAGCTTCACAGCGTGGAAGGAACCGGAGCTTTAACGGGGAAAGTGGACCGGTTCGGTGGAGTCACGGTGAACCTGGGGGAGATCGGTTTACCTGCAGACATCAGCGAAGGGTCGTTCAGCTCACTGCTGCAAGGTGAGACTGCAAACTCAGCCTGTTAGCCTGCACATAATACTAATACTACACTTATTACGGTATTTACATCATTCACCTGCTCATTAAGACTCTGCACTGATGTGTTTGCATGAGTCTAAAGAAGATTTATATTAAAGTGAATGTAAGTATGTGTGTCTGCATAACACTTTCTCCTGGTGTGTTTGATAAAATGTTGGAGGAAAATTAAAAAAAATATGAAAGTCCAGCCCATGTGTCATCAGCACCTAATGGCTCAAATCTGTTATTTATAATTTTTAATAGAAGTATGGAACACAACTGTACTGTCATTGTGCAACTAAATTAAAATGTAAGCCCTGGTGGTGATGGAATATGGTGAAAGATTTTGAAATGAGCATAAATAGGATAAATACTACTTATAAGAAACAATATTGTATTGAGAAAAAGCTATGGAAGAGGATTAGGGCCACTGGTAAAAATATGAAAAAATGATTGTAATACAGAAATAAGGTCCAACATTTTTTATGTGCAGTTTTGGAGGAAAAAAAGTCAAAATTCTGAGTTTTAAGTCATGAAGCTGAGATCGAAGACAGAAATCTGAGTTTCAAGAATTCAGAGATCGAAGCCGGAATTATGACTTTTTTTTCTTGGAATAATAACAAAAATAAGTAACAAATAAAACTTAAATCAAAGCTTTAAGCCAACCCCTTATAAAATGATATTTAAGTTTTAATTAGAAGTTACATTTAACAGTGTACATGCAAAATGTTTGTTGAAGTTGGAGTTGTGCATTACAGTGTAATAATGTATTAATGTATAAACGTTTTGGGCTAATGGCTAAATAAAACTAGTGATTCAGGGCGTCCTCTTGGACTTTAAGGAGATGACGTGAACATTTTTCTCAGTAGATTGCTCAGCTGTACCAAAAAGATTTTAACAGATTAATATAGTGAAAATATGGGAAGTTGAGCCCTAATGCATTAATCAATCAGACCTTATTATAAAGTGTTTTACATAAAAAAAACATGTGACACAAAGTACTTTATAGTCCATTAAAAACAATCCCACATGTCTTTAAAACCAACCACCTTTACTACACACAACCATACAACCCACAGTTGAAAAGCCACACACTCCCTGTGCAGAGGGCTTCAGGGTGTAAAACATACTAATAAGATATTTCTGCTTTAGTGTCTCTGTTCTTTATCATTTTGTCTCTGAAATCAGATCTGTCCCCCAAAATTTCCTCAGCCTTTTGTTTTTATAATCTAATAACGTAGGAACATCCTGAAAACCTTCTGAACTTTCCTTAACTTGTGTTTTTTGCAGATTCTTTGCTCCAGTGGAAAGCTGAAGGAAAAGTCGCAGTTTGGCTCCGAGTTCCCATCTCACTGAGTCGATGTGCAGCCGCCGCCTCCACGCACGGCTTCACCTTCCACCACGCCAAACACGACCACACCGTGTTGTCTCTCTGGTTAGGGGACGGGGAGAGCAGGCTGCCGGGGTTCGCGACTCACCAGATCGGAGTGGCGGGTAAATGATTTTAGCTCTGAAAGTTCATTCTTTAGTCGCACCTTATCTTTTTTTACTGAACATAAATCAACGCAACACAGTTTCAAATATTACTTTTCTTTTTTCAATATGTGAAACATAATGACCAAAGTCTCACTGAAACCTCACTAAAACAGCTGTAAGCTCAATAAAAGTCTGTTTCTATAATCAAAGCTACACAGAGGGTTGGCCAATCAGAGGGAAGGGGGTTTGTGGAGCGGGGAGTCTTAAAGAGACAGCAGCTAAAATACAGCGTGACAGTAAAACAGACAATATGAAGACCAAAAAAAGGCACAGCACCTCCTCTTTCTTTACTTCTTTAGATCCCCATGCTGCCATCACTGCAGCAGCTACTCTTCCTCGGGTCCAAATAAAGACAAACAAGACAGAAATTGCACAATAACAATGTGCAAAATACAAGTTCAATTAACATTGAACAGTATAAAACATACAAGGTTGAAATACACGTATAAAAGAAAAAAAAATTCCCATCAATATAAAATATCAAATATCAATATTTAAAAAACAAAAAACACATATATACATAAAAAGTAAGTATTAACGTTCCTGACGTAGTGTTAAAATGTTTTTTAAAGTCGCTTAAAAGTAGCTCTTCTATAGGGGTCTTTAATATCAATCAGTGCAGATGTTATTGAAGTTTTAGATTAAATAAAAAAGCAAGGGAGCCCAAGTGTTTTGTTAAAAGAAGTAAAAAGTGATAATTAAGCACAACTTCATGTAATTTTGATAATTTATAATTTTATTCTTTTTTTCTGTTTTGAGAGAAGAAAAAAGATTCTTGTCTTTTTCACTTTTGGCTCATTTCATTTGCTTGTATTGTTCTATTTTCACACTTATTCAGTATGTATTCTATTTTTCTATGCCATGTTTATTATCTTATCTTATTGCTCATTCTATTGTAGTTAACATTTAGTATTTACTGCATTCCTTATTGTCTTTATTATCCCTCATTATTCCTTTCTGAGCATCTGGCAAACTCCACACTTCGAGCGCGACTGCTGCGATAGAGTTACAAACAGGAGGAGTGTGGAAACAGAGAGGTGTCATTCCTCTGTTTCTCCAGCAGAGGGCAGAGTTCAGTGATTATCTTTTTTTCCACCAAACTGTAGATGCACTGGAAGCATGTCAGAACATGTCCAGAGCATCTCACAGAAGATCCAGAAACTCCCCTCTCCTGGTGCCAGAATCCCCCAACACGCACAATGATGGAGGAATCTGAAACATGCAGCTGTTTGGATGTTCTGATAAATTCTCCCTGGTCCCAGCTCATTAAAACGACAGAGACACGACAGGAATAAACAGTTTATGAACAGTCGGGGCAAATCTCTGCATTAATGAAAGGAGATTTATCCTGAGAGGCAGAGAGAATCTGAGCCTCAAAGAGTCATTAAACTGTCCTGTTTGAAACTAAAGTGGTGGGTTTCTCGGTCAAAGTGTCCTCCAGTGACTGTTAAACACATAATTCAAACATAGTGGGAGCTGTGTCTCTGCAGAGTCTCTGTATTCAGTCTACAGGTTGATTTTTGCTCTGTGCATTAGGATAGAGAGTGTAACATGAGCTCTTTTCATTAATAAACACTGATCATTTTCTAGATTTTCTGCCTGATTTATCAAAAGTTGGCTTTGAGCTACAATCAAAGGGGTGGATTTATTCACCGCTGATGTATAACAACATTTCTGTCCCTTTCCCCTCATATTAAGTGTCTCTTACATTTTTTATCATGGACATCTGACAGGTTTGGACTCCTGTTCAACTGGCCCCATTGTGCTTTTCTCATGATCACAATCTTTACAGTGTCTGGAGTTATTATACCACAGAGCACAGTAATTTTCTTTAATATACTGTAAGGAAGTATGAGTTTAGAGGGCTGATTTATCTCTGAATTTTACCAACTGGTCTAAACTGAGCCTCAAACAACATCCGTCATAAATCCTACAGACTATTTCAACCCCTGACCTCTCAAAACAGGGTCAAGAACACGGAGCTTCCTGTAAAAGTAGCTCCATCCATCAGTCCCATCCACCAGTTCACTTACACTCCTAAAAGAAGATAAATTAATTTCATTGTTAAACTTATTTTGGACAAACACAACAACAAAAATTAAACAAAAACAAACCAATTCAAGGGTATACAATGCAATAATGCTGAACAACAAATGAGTAAAGCATTTCATGAGTCTGAAAATGAAATGAAACCTTCAGCTTGTAAGTTCCGCTTCACAATAACTGATAACTTCACATAACTTACATTTTGCTGAGTTTGATTTGTTTCTTTCTGATTGGCACAGTGTGGAAATGCTCACATCTTTGCTCAACTTTTTTTAGATTTAAGTGTCACAGAAGTCCATGAGGGCTGGGCACCTTTTTGGTTCATGGCACGATGAAATAATAATAAACTAAACTCCATCTCAAACTTATCTTTTCTTCAGTGCCACAATGCAACAGACATGTTTCCAGTTTAATATCCACGAACCAAATAATTAATTATTTGTTGCAGCTCTGAATCCAACTGAAGTTTGAATAAGTTTTCTCTTTAAAAACCTTAATAATGAAGAAAAGTAATGACTTTATCTCAAGTAGAGCCCTGAGACTGATATGGGATTTTTGGGGCTGATGCCGATATCCGATATACCGGCCGATATCCCACATACCTGCTGATACATGAAATAGGAACATTGTATATGAACACAAATTGTTATAATACCCCAAATATGATTTTGAGTATGACACAGCGACGTTCAGACGCTGTGTTATAGTCTTATATTAGGTAATGGTGAACGTGTGAATTAACAGTAGCATTTATCATTGGTAAAGTGAAGCATGCAGCCTGACACAGACACACAGGAGCAAGGACGACACGATCACAGAAAAAAAAAAAGTTTATACATCGGCTACATAATAGCCGAGTTTGATCGGGTGACACGCTGTAATTGTTATAATCTCAAGTGTTTAGTTGCCAGAGGAACTACAGCATTGACCTGAGCTCAGATACAAAAATAATAATAGTTGTAATAAATTTTATGTATTAAATAATACAAAATGGCAAGAGAGAGAATCAGAGTCAGATTGATTGCAAAGTAGTTTTTACATTACAACAGATTTGTCTTGGTCTGTTAATGAAAATAGTTGAAAAGAAAACAAGAACATAAATAAAGTATGATTGAGAGAAGAAAATCAAAGGTCTTTACATGCAGAAGTGAAGAAATAGAACAGAATAGAAATATATACAAATGTACACGATGAGAAGATGAGATAAAAATATGTACAGACTGTTTGATTAAGTGGGAGTTGTGCATGACAGTACAGTAAATAAGTAGTTTCATATAATGTAATTGTTGATGAGACCAGCTACAGACGGGAAAAAACTTTTTCTGTGGTGCGAATTTTTGACCATTGCCACCTGCCAAAGGGGAGAGATTCAAAGAAGAAAACGAGAACCATCAGCTATGATGCTGTTTCCTTCATCCTGTCAGTGAAGTTAGGACAGAGGATTTTGTGGTTTTGCCTCCTATTTTATTTAGCGTTGACACAATCCAAGAGATTATTCTTACATCTCTAGTTCAAGTAATCACACCAGGCAGAGAGGTGGAGGATTAAGACACAAATTTGCCAACTGATACCCAGACCTCTGAGATTTTAAGGAGATAAAGTCGCTGAGAGCATCTGCTTGGTCTTTTCAGAGAAGCTTAGCTGGAAGTCCAGAAGGGTGCAGAGACACTTGAATATGCACAACCTGCTCCATGTTAAGATCTTGTTTAGCACAAATAGCCAATTCTTTTATCTTGGCATAATTAATTTCTAATGGCTAGTGCAGTTCGTGGTCTCATTTGTTATGTTTGGATAGTATTTGGTCTTGATCCTGTTCAGGAAGCCACAGCCTGGACGTGTTGAGGTTGTATTGTTGGTGAGGTTGTTTTAAAGCAACCTGAGAGAGTAAGATTTAAAGATTTTTGCTCTCTACGTCTTTAAAGACATCAAGTTTTTGTGTGTCCAGCTGTAACTTAGAGCCATTAACAGTTTCTTAACTACAAAACCCATAATTCCCCTCCAATGATCACTTCTGGGTTTGTGTTTGTTTCCTTTTACCCTCCTGCTCCAGATGAGTATTTTATTTCCAACACAGAAGTCTTCATAATGATAGCCTCCCTTAGTAACAAGCAGGCCTCCTCCTGTGAAGCACCATATGGCACCAGGATCCCAGAATGACATCAGTTTCCACTTGAAAGTCCAAGTCAGGCCTTTGACACGACCCATCCCTCTTTACACATCTGTGACATTCATTTTAGGAAGTCTGAGAGCCCGTCCCAGCCGGTCAGACCGAGTAACCGGAAAAGAAAGTGGCCTTCCTCCCCCTCCTCCTCCTCCTCCTCCTGAGCTGTCAGAAGTGGCACATAGCAGCCCATCTTAGTCACCGTGTCCTAAAAAAAAAAAAGCTTTTCAAACAGGAGAGAAAAATGTAAATGTTTAAGTGGTTTCCGTTTCATTCATAAGTGCAGCTGAGTCACTGGGACTCTGTCGACTGGAGGAAGCTTCACTGAACGCAACCATTTAATGTTATCTCAGCACATTTAATACTAATAGTATTACACACACAGTTCTTCCTTTAGCAGCTGTACCTATTATGTTTGTATTAACGAGCAGAGCAGTTGTGGTTCGATGGTTTCTGCTGCAGCCACAGAAAAAATAACAACCAGCCTAATGATGCATTTTAGTAGTTTTACCACATTGTCTTGGTTCTGCAGACCAAAATTTCCAGCTACAGCAGATAAACCCATATGCATCGTTTGTTTTGTGATTACTCTGCGTGTAAAAACGAGCCACTGTTGAATTAAGATTTATATGTATGTTAGTTCCCAAAGTGTCCACTTGGACTGGCCTCAAATGCTGAAGAAGTGTCTTATTTTTCTTGATTTTAAGTTATTCAAAGACTTAAATGAGGTCTGAATTGCTTGTAACAAGTCAAAAAATCTGCCAATGGGGAAAGAAAAGTTCACGTAAAGTTTCTTGAAATTAGAAAGATTTCATGATACAAGAAACTTTTTTCTTATCCCGTTTGCAGATTTTTTTTGACTTGTTACAAGCAATTCAGACCTCATTTTTGTCCTTAAATAACTTGAAATAAGACATTTTTCTGGACATCAGTTGAATTTAGCTCATATTAGGGCTGAAAGATATATCGTTTTCTGATTGGAATCGCTATTTCAGACATGATGATCATGTGATCACCAAAGCTGTGTTAAGAGTGAAAGATGTTTTTTATTCTGTTCTTCAGTCGTTATGACTAAAAATATGGTTAAGATGTCCAGTTTATAAATAAAAAGAATTGTATTTTAAAGTTCAGACTCAGTGGAGGAGTTAGATTCAGGGTTTTAAGAAAAGTCCAAATTCGTCAAACATCAAAGCCTTTTTATTTTCTGAAAATGTTGCCTTTTATGCAATATTTTGGCTTTATTTCTCATAATTCTGACTTTTTATCTCAAATATTTTCAAAATGTTAACGTTTAAATTTTTAAAAATTGGCTTTTTATTTTAGACTATTCTTTATCTTAATTTCTTTACCTTTAATGTGAAATTTCAGACTTTTTTGACATAATATTGAATTAATTCATTTAAATGTGGAATTTTTTCATCTCAAAATTTTGACTTTTATCTCAACATTGACTTTTTGTCTGAGAATGTTGTTTTTATTTCTCAAAATGTCCACTTTTTATCTTAAAATATTGACCTTTTTGTACAAGCTAGAAACAATTTATACCCTATTGTTTTCATTCTTGCATTAGAGTAAAAGCTTTTGATGGTTTGATGTAATTTTCTGTCAAGTCTGTAAATGTTTCTGAACATTGTGCAAACTTCACTGAAGCTTCATTTGAAGAAAATCGTTAATCGAATTGAAATCCCAATATCTGCCAGAAAAATCACAATTAGATCTTTTTTTTATTTTTTTTAAATCATTCAGCCCTGGCTCATATCAAGAGTAATAAGACAATTTTCTGCTAAAAATAAGACACAATGACTTGCTTAGATTTCAGTTTTGCAGTGTGTGCAGCCTGATTTAGATAATAACTTCATTCTGAGCAGCTCATTTCTGTAACAGCACATTCTGAATTTTATATATTTAAGTGGTTAAGGAGTTATTAGGATCATGAGAAGCTCAAAACCTTCTGTTCAGAATTTGAGTTAAGAAATGCCAATATGTCACCAGATGATGAGAAAAGTGCTTCGTACAAATGTCTGATTTTTCTGTTTGTTTTGTTTTGTTTAGGTGCAGTTGTTGACGAATCCAATGGAAAAGTTCTGGTCGTCCAAGACAGAAACAAGGTATTTATGTTCTTTAACTTGTGTTGATTGAACAGAAACAGAGAAGTCAAACTGAATATTTCCTCTCTCGGAAACTCGAGTGAAACTTAAATACATTAAAGACATTAGATTATATAAACCAGAATATTAGTTGGCAGGAAGACACATTCCTAAATAAGAAGACTGATGATATTTTCTGGTCAGTCAGACGTTATTTTTGGCCGTATCTTCACCAGAATCTGCCTCGTTCAGCTCCATCTGTCCACAGAGCAGAAATGAGCAGAAGCATCAGATATCTCGGTGCCTGTAAATCTTCAGTGATTAGTTTTGTTTGCTCAGTGAGTTGTGAGTCTCCTCTGTTGACCCAGACGTGGGTGGAAATCCTCCGGGACCTTCAGCTCCTCTCACACCTAACGCAGCTCCACGCGGCATTAGTGGCCTCAGGTAAACAGGCTGTTTACAGGAGCTGAATGTGCTCAAACAACTCGGTGAGTGTGTGTGTGTGTGCATGTGCGTCAGCCCTCACAGAGCCCTGCTGTAGTTCTCCAGATGACTTACAGCAGGCCGCTTTAACAGACCTGTTTACAGTCACAGTCGGCCAGAAGGAGCTCATTTGAAAGAGGTGATTGCACCGTGATGCTGCAGTTTGGAAAACAGTCGGCCTTCAGGAAGAGGTCAACTTTGATGAGCCAATAAAGTCCTTTTACATACACTTACCTTACCTTTTTGGTTCCATAAAAAGGAAGAAAATACTCATGAATAATATTTAGTTATGGGACCACAAACCACCACCAATGCAAATAAAACTCAAAAAACCATTTTCCTCAGTCAAGACAGAAAGTTTCCTTTTTTTAATCTTTTAACCCTATAAAACCAAACGCATCATATTTTATACATGAGTTCAAAAGCCTCTATCTCATTAAAATGATAAATAGTCTATTTTAAAACCTGTTAAAAACATATTCTACCACCTTGAGGATTGTCATATCACTACAGTCGGCTGAAGTTGTATTTTGGCCCTTTTCAAATTGTCTGCTCCCATGAAATCATCTACTCACATGTTTTCAAGAAAATCATTGTTTGATTTTCAAGAAGTTGCAGCAAGAATAACATCAAAATAGTTAGTTTTTTAAAACATTTTGAAGTGTTTTCTGTATCGATTACATGCATATTTACTAAAAAACTGTAATATAATAGATAAAATAATGCTCAAAATTGCCCCATGTGTCAAATATGATATAACAAATATATCATGAAAGAAATGTTAAAGCAATAGTTTTTGTGGATTTTGTCAAAAGGGTCAACAAACATCTCTGTCCCAAAAAAATGAAATTTTCTGTCTATTTTTTGATAGGTCGAGCTTTACAGGGTTAATGACTTTTGAGAAAATGAACAAAATCTATTAAGGTCACCTTGGGGGTCTTGTGGAACCGAGAAATGTGGAAAATAGGTGGAATAGTTTCTGGGGGGGCTTTTCATCGTTTTTGCTACTTTCTGAATTTTTAAAAGTTTCCTCCAGAAATGTCTTGCTACTTTTTGTTTCCTTTTGGCCGTTTTAGTCACTTTTCACTCTTTTTTTGCCCTTTTTGGACCATTTTTTGCTACTTTTTGTGAATTTTCAGGTTTGATCCCAATTTAAATGCCAATTTTCGTAGCTTTTTGGCAATTTTTATCACCTCATACTAAGTTTTATTGCACCTCTTTGCTGTTTTTTCATTGCTTTTGCTACTTTCTGTTTTTTTTTAAGTGTCCTCCAAAATTGCCTTGCTAATTTTTGTTTCTTGTTTGGCTATTTTAGTCACTTTTCACTCTTTTTTTGCCTCTTTTGTACCACTTTTTGCTACTTTTTGTGTATTCCCAGGTTTTTTCCCAATTTAAATGCCAATTTTTATTGTTTTTGTGGCAATTATCACCTCATACTAAGTTTCATTGCAACTCTTTGCTGGTTTTGCCTCTTTTTACCTCTTAAATTGTTTCTCTGTCAAAGGTAGTTTTTGTCTCATTGGTTGAGCAGGGTTGAGTAACTCCAGTGTGGAGCAGAAAACATCTGCTGCAAAAGTTGTTTCTGATATTTTGACACATTTCAGGTTATAGAAATATTGCAGTCTGTGATAAGAATATTGCAACAGGTCATATTCTGATTAAATCTAATTTCTCAGCCCTTATTACATTTCACATATTGAACAAAAACTATTCTCTTCTCTTCTGCTGTTCCACTCAATCTGAAGAGTTTGAAACAGAAGTGTCAGACGAAGCATTTAGTGAAGATGCTTTGTCGGTTCCAAAATAAATAAATACATCATGAGGAAGTTTATGATTCAAATTGACTGTAACGTATTTATTAAAGAGGGTCTTTCCTTGAATTTGTTTAGTCTTAGAGGGGGGTGATCCTGATCATATCAATAAAATCAGGATTTTATGACTGATATGAATCTTAAAAACAACATGAAACATGTGTCCCAGGCAGGAAGCTGAGCAGCGTTTAATGTCTCTTTACAGCTTTTGTCCTGAAGCAGAGGGAAACAGTTAGTGGCCTGGAAGTGTGGAGGGTGTTTTATCTCTTCCTCCTCCTCCTCCTCCTCCTCCTCCTCTTTGGCCTCCCCATAGAGCTGTTTACTGGAAATGGTCTTTATAACAGTCTTGCCCTTTGGCAGCCGAGCGTCTCTGGCAGAGCGAGTCTGTTCAGAGCTCACCAAGGGTTACAGACTTCCTAAAAGAATATAAATACACACCGGACATTATCACCCTCTCATCAGCGCAAAAGAAAACACATCCCCAGCAGAGAGAAAGAAAGTTCATCCATCGGGGCGCCGAGTGAAGTCATGGGTGGAAGTGTTAAATCCACCCGGAACGCTGACGACGTTTCACATTATTTCCCAAAAGATGGAGCGATAACAGCTTGTGTATGTTTGGCTAATTTCTCCGCATTAATCTCCTGTGAGAATGAGACTTTCACAGTACAAAAACACACTCTTCTTGGAGTTACACAATATTTCTTTATTTCTTCCTACAAACATTTGTCCCAAACAGCTCCAAAAATAAAGCATTCTGTTAACAATACATGAAAAATAAAAGCTGTAGTGCATCTGTGTTCCTCACATGGGGCCAAGTGAGGAAGATCTAAGATAGCATGATAGTTTAGCATACAAAATACTTTAAGGTACTACAAAAATATATACAACACTGATGTCTTAACTTAACCAGCAGCATTCTGTTCTTAAATATAAAGGTGAAATAAGTGGTGAAACACACTTCTAGGCACTAACAAGCATCTCCCTGTCCTGAAAATCATGACTGCGGACACATCGGTTACAGATGTTTCTCTACCCTTAAAGAGAGAAATAAAACGACTTCAACACTCAAAGTTAGTGCCTCTAACTGAAGAAAAAAGGGCTTTAAAGTCAATATTTTTTGTTCCTCTACGATACATTTACAGCAGTGCCATCTGTCACAAGAAGTGTTAAATTTTAACTTGTGTTTTCAGACAAAAAATGCTTGGAAGTTCCCCGGAGGCTTATCTGATCCAGGAGAAAATATCGGTGAGTGTCACGCTCAGCAGAGCAAAAAAATGAATACAGTACTTTTAGCTCCATCCTTCAGTTTGACTGTTACATTTAAAGATGATATACATTCATTAAACTGTACAAAATAAGGTACATTATATAAATGCAAAGAATTCTATCTCCAAATTCACCTTTTTGAACAAGCAGCTTTAGTGTTACATATAAGATCCTTCTCGAGAAGCAGCGTCTGATTTTTGTATTTACATAAAAAAGGAAGTGTCATCTTTTTGTTCTTTTCCTGCGCATATATAGATTATATATATCCTGTATTGAATCTCCCATAGGTGCCACGGCAGTCCGTGAAGTCTACGAGGAAACCGGCGTCCGCTCCGAGTTCAGGTCCCTGCTCAGCATCCGGCAGCAGCACAACCACCCCGGCGCTTTCGGCATGTCCGACATGTACATCATCTGCCGACTCAGCCCCGTCACCTACGACATCAACTTCTGCACGCAGGAGTGTCTGCGCTGCGAGTGGCTCGACCTCGCCGAGCTGGCCAAGACCAACGAGACCACGCCGATCACCACCCGCATCGCTCGGCTGCTGGTTCACGGCTTAGAGCGAGGCTTTCAACACATCGACCTCAACATGGAGGAGCTGCCCGCCGTGTACTCCGGGATGTTTTATCAGCTCTACCACCGGCAGCTTCCTCCTTCACTGAAACCATAGTTAACCATCGAAGACGTGAAGTCACATGAATGTCTGTATTTCTTATATTCAAACTATTTATGACTGAAACGAGCCTTGAAGTGAATTTCTCACACTAACTGTTACTGTTGACAGACTCTGGTGCAATAGACTGAACCTCAAGTGTTCAAAAACTGTGGTACCTTTAAGACTGCAAACTTTTACTGGGTTCTTATGTTGTGTTCACACCAGATTGAATAAAAGACTCTTGCAAGTGCAGATAAAATCTTCCCCGGTGACACAAGTGTTGCAAGCTTCACATCGCGAATATAGTACTCGCTCCAGTTACTTATTCCCGATCCTTTGTTCTTTTCTTGGTCTGGAAAATTGAAGGACAGTTTGGTCGTATCTATGTGCAGCTAACCCAAACACTACAACACCCCCTTTGTTTTTTTTTTTGTTGATGTTTTTTTAAATCAAAACAGGATTAGAAGGAGCTTACATCAACAAAAACTGGCGTGATTCCAGCTACTAGCTTGCATTTCCCTCAGAAACCGCATTTACTTTTTTAGGTTTAGGCTCATCATCGACACAGAACCACAGGTTTATGTCACCAAAAATGATCTTTTCTGAAAACTCTGGCCAAAGTGAAGATTTTGGAAAATTCAGGAATAGTGTAAATAATAGGAAACAGAGTTTTAGGATCTCAAATGTCATAGCTTGTGACAAAAAAAGCCATTATTGCCACATATAAGCAAAGTTATGAAAAGTATGTGGACGTTTTAGTTTTAAAATTGATGCAAACTCTTCTTGCTTACTTATTACTTCAAGTACTTATTACTTACGCCTAACAAAAGATCCTGGCGCCAAGTTTAAATCTCTGGCAGAAGAGACAAAATGACCGGTTTTCACGTCTGAAAAACACTGCCACCTATGGGTTTGGCTGATCAAAGAGGGAAATATTTGTTTTTGAAAACACCTCAGCGACATGTGTTCATGGCCTCGAGTCCCTAATGAGAAGTTAAATGTTAGGATCCCTTTTGAATATACTGAAGTTTCATTGTATTGTAATAATTCCTTTTATTCTCAACTGGTGTGAACTCAACATAAAGTTTTTTTTGGCAGCCATTTTTGTAGTCCACTGCTTGGACACAAGCGCCTACGAGCTGTTTGTTTAATTTCTTATGATACTGTTTGAAACAGGGAGCAGGTAACATTTTTTAACCAGTATCTGGACTTTTTAGGCTGCCTGATGTGAAATATTTCATCTTGTATTTTTCTTCAGTGCCATTCAGCATTTGGACTTTTTGCACAAACCTCAAGGAAGCTCAGTTTTTACCAGGGGACGAAACAACAACAAACTCAGGAAATGTTTTCTGCATCGTATTCGTTTCTCAAGCAAGGAGTAGTGCTTGTATTTGGTTTGAATACTGTTTGATTTTGGTATCACATCAATTTCATATCCCTTGCATGTCGTATTCAAGCTTATATTGTGTTGCTTTTATCAGCTAGTGCTCGTCTGCATCCCTTATTTCCTCAGGAGACAGATTTAAACTCTCATTCAAAGATCCGTACAGGTGAAAGTAAGCTGTGGTGTGATGGACAGTTTGCACTTTAACAGTTGACTCCAGCTGCTTTGGTGCAGGAGCTCGTCATCCACAGTTAAAGGTATGAAAGAAACGGGAACATAACAGTCAGAAAGCGTCACAGCTGTTTTTGGGGCAATGTTGATGGAGCGCGTTGTCTTCATTGCCGTCACATCTCCTTCTTTGTCGCTGGAGTTAAGGCATAAATATTTCCCATTCCCAGATTAGCATTTGGCAGACATTGGAAGAAAAAGAATGGCCTTTTGGCCCGGTCCCGTTTTGCTTCCAGACTTATACTGGCCAGTCCGCTTCAGCGCCACGTACATGTTGGGATACTTCCTGGAGCGGTAGGTGTTGTAGTTGTTGCTCTCCAGTCGCTCCAAGAAGTGACATTCATCTGTAGCTCGTCTCTGCAGAGAAAACAGAGACAAAAATTTTAAGTTTAGTGTCAGGTTCAGGGGTTAAGAAGAAGTTTTCAGCTTCTCTCATTCTTAAATGAGTGTGTAAACCCAGAACGTGTAAGAAAACTGTGAATATGTGGTGAGATATCATTCACTGTATCACAACAAAAGTGTGTGTGTGTGAGACAGTCAGGATCCTCTCAGTAGCATTTCATCAAACATTTTGTTTTTGCATGATTTTATTTTGAAGGTTGATTTGTAATTCTGTCAATATTGTTCATTAAACTGCCACAGAAATGAAATTGCTCTCTTGGTTTATTGAAGACTTTTGGGATTATTTTCACACCAGTGGACGTTTTCTTTAAAGCCTAACAAGGGATGTTTATTTCAGGTGTAGTGAGAGTTACCTTTAGCCCTATTTGAACCTCCAGTCATTTGTAATAACTGCAGGAGACGTCTTTGTTTTTCACCCTGTGTGAATCAACCATGTCTATTATTTGTAAAGTAAAAATTCCAAGTAAAGTCACCGACCATATTCCTGACACACGTAGGTCCTCTGATCATATTAATCCAGTACCAATCAACATCTCTGTAATTGCGGTTGGTGATATTGATCTCTGCAGCTTTTTCTGATCATTTTTCCATTCAAAATAATTCAGACAGTGTTTGGTTTTAACAGCACATTTGATGAACATAGAATGAAAAGAGACTTATCATAAATAAACTAATTTATGGACCTTAGTATGACAGTGATTAAAAAAAAAAAACCTGCACATCACTGGTTTAATGTCACTCATTAGGCAAACACAATCATGATAACAACAAATAAAACACATATTTAGACAGATGTATAAAAAATGTAAAAAAAAAACAGAGCCTGAAATATAATGTGGCGTTTCTCTGAGACAGTGCAATAGGTTGGCACTGATCTGCAACCTCAGAGCACATGATTATACAAATGATAAAATTTAAATTACATTGTCTGGAAATAAAAGGTTAACTACTTTGCCCTTTTTTAAGACACGTGAACTTATGGTTGAATACCGAATGAGTATAAAGATTTTTCAACTCATTTTGCATTGCAGAAGAAGTTTTCAATAAGCATTGTTTGACTGCATCCTAATTGTCTTTTCTCAGCTAAAGCACCGTGGGCCAGTGCAGCATTTTCAGTTTGAAGAAGGCTGAATGATTTAAAAAAAATAATCTAATAGCAATTATTTTTCCCTATATACCAATTGCGATTTATTGTGCGATCACATTAAGGTTCTCTGTCTTATGTGTTTGTTAAGCAAATGCGTTTTTGTAAATGAACACTGGCATTAGTTACAGCATGACAACAACCCATAAGATATTTTCTGCTACTCATAATGACTGCTTTTTGCCCATTTTAGTCACTTTAGTCTCTTTTTTGCCATTTTTGGACCATTTTTGCTACTTTTTTACTATTTTTCTTTTGTTTCACAATTTTCTTGATTTTTTTAAAACTATTTTTGCCACCTTAAATATACTTTTATTGCGACTGCTTGCTGTTTTCGCCTCTTTTCACCTCTTAAATTGTTTCTCTTACGAATGTACTTTTCAAAAAATGGGTCTCTTTGCTTGAGCAGTAACTGGTGTGGAGCATAAAGCATCTACTGCAAAAAAATGTGTCTGTTACTTTTATAAATTTCAAGTTAAAGAAATGATACACAGTCTGCATTTGGAACATTGCAGTGGGCCATATTGCAATTTGATCTAATTTGCGATTAATAGCCCAGCTCCTAGTCGTAGTTCCCAGAGTTCCCCACGTTAAACTAATCCCAATGATGCTTTCGATTGCTTAATTTTGAACCTCAAGGTTTATGGACTAATATGAAACAAACAAAGAGCAGGGAAGAAGGGACTGATCAAATTAAACTGTGCCTGAAATGTTTCTTTTGTTTTCATGCAACGATAAACATCAAAGTGTAGATTTAGAGTTTTGATGTGGTGTCTCAGTCCCCCCTCGTAGAAACATGAAAAAAAACAGTAATTATTAAACGTCTGGCCAGAATCTCGCTGTCTCGCTGGGCGTTAGCCGCCCTGCAGCCCGTCCAACAAGAGGCTTTTGTTTTTAGTGGACTGTGACTGCACAGCTTTAGAGCCATTAGTCAGAAGACTTTTTCTTTCAACCCGAGCAACCTCCCGAGGATTCTTTAATTATGAAAGGCCAGAGCTGCCATTAAACAACATCATGGTTCAGAAATGAACGTTTTCAGCAGTGATGTGGTCATGTTTTGTTGTTTTTGCAGTTTGAGGGCCACTGAAAAGCTGACATGGACACGAATATACTTCAAGAAGGATCAGTAATTGTCTTCTCTGCTCTGTCATAACAGTTTTATCCAGTTATAGTCGACCCAGGTGGATCAGATTTCACAGTTAGATACAAATATTTCAGAGAATACTATTTGTTGAAGCTTTGGTGTTGAATGGATTTCAATAACAGGTCAAATATTGCTAAAACTTTGCATTACAGCAAAGTTTTCATCAGGTCGTGTGCACAGAGAAGATATCAAGAGAAAAAGTTACATCTGAGCCGCAACAATAGTCAGAAATCCTCCCATCAGTCGACAGATATTATTTAGAAAACAGGGGTGAACAGAGTCAGGAGCAGAACAGTGCGTCGCCTTGGGTGGCGGCTCCAGTAGCTTCTCATTAGGCGGAAATGCCGCTTGCCAATTATATGGACTGTGGACAAGCCTTCAAAACCACAAAACCACATCAGTCGGGAGCACTTCACACTTCCACCACCGCTGCTGTGAGAAACGTTTCAGCTGCCGTGTCAAAGTGGGGTTTGATATTTTTCTGGAGAATCTATAAAAAATGGTTTGAATGAGATAAAAACTCAACCTAATGAGGTGTGATGTGACTTCCTTCTCTGCTAATGATGACAGTGTGTGTGGAAACAGTAAAATCTGTTGTTAAAACAAACTAAACTTCTTTATTATTCTGTTAAACTCATTCATCACAGTGATAATTCTGCCTTGGGGGCTTTTTTAATTCTGTGGCAAACCTTTGCTGACTGTGACAAAAGAGTGTCAATTAATTATTTCCTGAGGAGGGCGGCTTTCTTGACGGGGGCTGGTAAATATTTGGTTTCCAAAACAAAGCAGTTCACATTAAGCTGGGTTAACTTTACAAATCAGCTGGAAGATTTGAACCGTCCGTTTTGGAAATGTCGTTTCCCGATGTCATCGATCAGCATTTACAGTCGTGTCAGAGTTTTTTAAAACAGAAACAAAGTGAGGTTTGTTAGTCCGAGGATGATAACGTGACTCACCGCTCCGAACAGTCGTCCGTCTCTGTTCATGGCCAGATAGCGGTTAGCGGAAACTCCTTTGATGACCACCTCCCCCACCGAGGTCGCCTGGAGCTGAAGCTTTACTGAAGGAAAAGACAAACTTTGTTACAACATGATAAATGAACATTAAAGGTCCCACATCCTCTAAACTGAACACTCCTCCCCTTTAGACATGAGGGTTAATGATTTGCTTTAAAGCACAGAACAGACCAAAGAAATCGCTCAAGTGCAGATCAAATTAAAAACCAAATGAAGCAGATGATGTAATAATCTTGACCTGATGATGTCATACTGATACTTAAAGCTTCATTCAGCAGACTGAAGCTGATGGTGGGGACCGTCCAACAACAACAAACAAACGTAATGGCTCTTTGTTGCACCATTGCTCAGACAAAATGCTACAATTTGAAACCAAAACTGTTTCATACGCATTCACACTTTCTTTTTCTTTGCCTCCATCAAGTCGGGACACCAGTTTGATTTCTCCAACTTCTCTAACTAAAGAACAACAAGTTAAAAGAAGCTAAAATGCTCCATAAAGTAGAGGGTTTTTTCTCCTTTTCTACATTTCAAACACGGATATAAACGATAGACAGCATCATCAAATTTATGTGAAATAGAGTTTTGACTCAAGCAAACTGTTGTGATTTTATGACCCTTTATCATGAGGTGTGTACTTGTTTTGGCAAATGAATAAGGACAGGATCTTCTTTTTGACACTACTTTTCTGGATATAACAGGACAAGATAGTGTATTTATCAACAGTTATGATATGTTGTGCTCTTATTTGAAACATGACAACAAATTTTGTTAGTTTGTTGCGTTGTTTCGTGGCCGGCTACTCACAGCTCAGTGCTCTGAGGCTATCAGTACTGTGAAAGGTTAGTGAATCCTGGTTGTGTCCTACCAGTGCTCATCTACCAACTCCAACCTCACCAAGCAGAGCAAACGTAACCTGATTCTTCATTTTATTGATAGACTCTCAGGTTTGAACAGATCACTGCAGAATAACTGCTGCATGTGGACAAGAATCAACATTATTACAAACAGCTTAGCCCCTGTTTTAGCTTTTAGCCTGTGCTCTATCACTCTCCTCTTTATCTTTCTTCTGCTCTTCTGTCCTTTTTCATCATATTTTGTAGAAATCCCTGAATCCATCTTTGAATTGAGTCTGTGAATTTCACGAGATATGAAATGATGAGATCATGGCATGACACGTTGAATGGCTGGACCTCAAAAACAAGGTCTGCTCATAGCTCCACCCCCAACAGGCCTCCAGAAGGCTGGCCAATCATAGGGAAGGGGTTGGTAAAGCTGGGGCCTTAAAGAGACAGCAGCTACAACAAAGTGTTTCAGACAAAACCTGAAAGAAGGGTGAAAGGGTGAAAGAAGAACAGTGTTGGAAGGGGGGTCTGTTGTATAAACCTTCTCATTTTCAAGCAAAGTTAACTGCAACATAAACACAACTGCTACCTTTTGTTGAGGCTTTTCTTCATGTTTGAGCAAACATTGAGTCGTAGTAAAAGAATTAACCTTCAACGATGCCACTGATAGCAACAAACTAATTCACATCAGCTGCTTAACAGCTCATAATCATCTCCATATTATTGTCCACAACAGATGCTGCTAAACCACCAAAGAGGAAGCAGAGGCTCCATCAGGTCAATTAGATCTGTGCAGAATAAACTCACATAAAGACTTCAGATACACGCGCATCTGCGTACAGTTAGGCTTCCTGCCTGCGTGATTCATCCTGCAGATCAAAGAAATGCTCTGCCCTGACAGAAAGCTGTAATTGCTGTGGGTGGCTGCGGTGTGTTTCTGTGTTTACTGCTCTTATTATGATCCACAGTTTTCCTAAATGCAGGAAATCCTCCCTCATTGATACTCTGGATGTGTGCGGAGGATGGTTCTGTCTTTGCACACGCAGACGGATCTCACTAAAGATGCTCCTCAGGAAGTTTTGGGAAACAAACACAGGTGAGCCATCTAAGAAAAAGGTTGGCTGAGTGTATTTGGTAACTGTATGTATGTTTGGTTGCCCAAATAGGTGGCAGGATGAGGACAGCTTCAACAGAAGAACCATTGACAGAGCTCTGCACAGGTCACATTAACCATCAACCATTATGGTAAAAACTTAATGATCTACTATGATTACTTCTTTATGACTCATGGTGAAAATAATCCATCCTGAACCAATGAGACTCCTGGTTTGAAGTTTGATTCAAGATGCTAAGAAGTGACTTTTTTTATACTAAGACAGCCCTGCTTTCCTTCAGCTGCTTTCATATCAGGTGTTAGTTCTGGGCCCACTTGTTTGAAATGTCACACCATATCTCTTGGTAACACACATCCAAACGTGTGTCCTCCCTGGAAAAAGCAAAGTCTGATTCCCTCCCCTCCTGCTTACTGATGCAACTTTGGACACAGGCTTGAAAGTTATCAGAGATACAGAGGCACCAAGGGGTATCACATTTTCCCAAAACTGATTGAAAAAGATCTAAAAGAAGACGAGCATATTTTGTAGTTTCGTTTTCGTATATTTTGGTGGCACAACTTTGTTGACGTCAAACTCTGCCAGGGAGCTCCAAATCAGGAGTTCTCCTCTGCTGGCTGTTAACTCCATGCTGTCCTCTCTGACGTAAACCACACAGTGAGTCAGCATCAGCTTTCACCAAAAATGTCAAACATATTCCATGAAGGTTCCCATTGATTAAGAAACTGTGAGGTGTATTTCTCTTGAACTGGAGTTATTAGACTTTCCAGAGGTAGACCTACACACATTCTGGTGTTTACAAGTGGAGAGTAAACCTCAGTAAGCTGGAAAATTCACATCGTTCCTCCATTACTTTCTCTTACTTAACTCTTACTTCCCTGTTGCATGTTAAGGGAAGGATAGAAAGAAGCTTTGTGTGCTGTGCAAAGCAGAGAGAGAGAGAACTGGAAGCACTTACTGTGGGGGTCGGTCTTCTCCCGGATTCCATCCACTCCCCCGTCGGACCTTATCCTCAAGAAGAAGCCCCCGTTTTTACAGTACAGCCTTTTAGGATCCTTGAAGTTTCCGGGAGGGAAGCCGCCACTGCCGCCGTCTTCAGGTGTTGAGGGAAGCGTGGTGATTTCTCCTGTGGCCATCTCCTCCTCTTTCCCTGCTTCCCGGCGACTGCTTCGTCTCCTTCTTGAGAAGTGCAGGAGCCCCACTGTGGCCTCCCACCTCCCACTAACTGTTGCCTGTTCTCTCCTCCCCTCCTCCACAGAGCTTCACACTAACTGATTCTGCTTAACCCCCAGAGGTCACTTGAAAGAACACCCCTCCTGTCCGGGCAGCAAGTGCCCTCTGAGTCTTGAGAAATCTGAGGCGAGTGGATTCCTGAATGCTTCTACCTACTAACGAACATGAAATCGAGCATTTCTAGAAGCTCGTCTTGTATTTGTAGAATCTGCTGCTGCTTTGCCAAAGTCCTGTGAGCACTCTGTGAGGGGGGGATGCATGTGGCTTCCCCTTCTCTTTCACTCTTCTTGCAATGAAGTGTTTAAACCATGGCAGCTGGCTTAGATCTGTGTGGAAGGCTTTCCCCTTTGGGCCTCAGTTCGCATGCGCCCTAGGAGCACCAACCGACACACACACATGCTCACGCCCACTAATGCTCAGTGATTTAACCAACCAGCCCAGCAGAAGTCTCGAAAGGAGAGGAGGGTAAGGAGGAGGCCGTGCAACTTGGACTGTGCCTCGGAGATCCCTGGAGCTGCCAAGAGCAGCAGCGAGCACGTGAACAGAACCAGTGTGTTCATTCATCAGGTCTGTTCTTGAGTAAGAGAGGAGGCGTAAAGAGGAAGCCCACATGGATAGCTTCTTAATGAATCACTCAGGGATATTAAAAGGTAAAGAAACAACATGAAAGAGACAGAAAAACTTCATCCTGTTGAGCTATTTCAACCAACTTTCTTCCGTGTCGGATTGATGGTGGAAGTCTTTGTTCAGTTTTGAATTACGACCATCCGTTTCTCAAATTAAGCAAACACTGGTCAGGACATCTGGGTGAAAGTGACCACATCTGACACTCGGGCTGGGTCAGTAGAAAGTCAGCTGTGCTCTGCTTTGACGTCATGTTGGTGACCCCCCTGGGACTGGTCACCGAGTGTCTGACCTTCAGCCAGGTTTCTGGGGTGACTCAGGCTGGAGGCTCGTGCAGCTGGAAGGCCTGCTGTCCAAACAGGGATCACGTTTCAGAAAGGGTTAATATGGTCTTGGACATTCTTTGGGTGTTTCCTAGGACTCAGGAATCCTTCAAACTGATGGAGGTTTATTCATGGGTGGTTTGCTGAATGCACGTGTCTCGTTGGTTACTGTCCACATACCAGGAACAATGCGGCGAGTAGGGTACTAATCTGAGTTAGCAGTCTACAGCATCGTGTTTGGGTTTACTTGTCATCCAGTGGCTTCTGCCTGTGAGCTGAAAGGTAGAAAAGTCAGCACATCGACCATTAAATATCATTTAACGTTGGCAGAGCGTACGGATCAGCATGGAAAGTGTTTCAGCAAAGAGCTGTAGTTGGCTGTGTGCAGGGAAACAGTGCATTAAAAAACAGAAAATGCAGATCACAACTGAGAAAGATCTGCAAAAAAGTGAACAATCAACCTGCTGATTTCAACTCAAAGTCCTTTTTTGTGTCTCAGGTCCCTTAAACAGAAAAAGCCCAAAACCTAAAAAGCTTTGGTCTTGTGTTGTGTCTTAATTCAAGCTCTAAATCAACTCTTAAGTTGGCGCCAAAATTGGTTGGTGCCAACTTGAGAGTTTTGGCTTTTTTACTGATCCTCTTGCTGCAGAAGTTGCTGACTGTTTGACTCATGAGTGTTGTTGTCATTCACTAATGTAAGTGACACCAGTGACAAACTTATTCATCTGCAGAAGAGAGTTTCAAGAGTTTAGCTTCTGCTTGATGACTTCTCTGACCAAAAGTTGAGGTAAAACCTTTCACTTTGGTCGGCATGCAAGCTTGGCAGTCCAAACATTTTAGATATTTTGATACTGGATCCTGTTCAGCAATCCAAGTGATGGCAGTGCAGCAGGTGAGAGAGACTTAAGGTTTCCTGTCCCTAAACAAAAACCTCAATCATGTGCGGTGGTGCTGATAGCAGAAGTGCTCAAAGTTGCGACTTAAATTAACGTGTTGACCTCAAAGTTCAGAGAAGAAGGAGAGCTGAATGAAGCTAACTGCCAGGGGATCACTGGAACTACTTCCTGAAAGCATCAGTCACTTCAAATCAATAAAATAATATTTCAATCAAAGTTTTTTGCGGGCATGTTTGTATCTTACATGAGTAGCTGGAAATAAGCAGGACAATGGGCCACACTCAGTAACAGTGTGTACCCATGAGTATGTGCTTTTCTGAGTTTAATTCATTCTTACACTGGGAACAACAAAAAGAGCTTCCTCAGACCATGATGATGCCAAATTTCTCAGAAAATGTCCACACATACTCTCTAAACTAAATTCACAGCACATTCAAACTACTTTCAGCAAAAAAAGCCTTTGATACAATTCAATAATAGAAACTGTAAATTGACTAAATGTGTTGAATAACCATGAAATTGACACCTTTCACCCTTGTTATACTCAAAATACTGAATCTAACATTAGATTCTTGGTTTACGACCCAAAGGATGACAAAGTACACGCCAACCTCCGACGCCAACGGTGCCATGAATTAACACATCTGTTGCCAAAACCAGTTGATTACTTTATAATTTATTCTAGACCCATAGATCCGAATCTCAATACATAAAAATATACAACCAGCAACTTCAATCAGCCTGATGAAGGACATGCAGTGAAAAAAATTACAGTTATGTCCAAGAAAGTCAACCATGGCAGATTTAGCCTGAAGAATACTTGAAGAATGAAAGCGCATTTTCAGAGGCATCAATCTGACCGTGATTTTTGGCGCGCACTTACGTATTTTGTGTGCAGAGTGAGAACATTTCTAGGCATTTATCAGTGACTAAAGCCCAATGTGTGATTATTAGGTAGACAGTTACTCCTGAATCAAAACACTGCTCACAACAACTACACTACAACAGAGTGATCCTCTTATATAATGGTCTTAAACAGAACAGCAGAATGTGAGTATAGACTGTGGGGAAACTAAACAAGATTTATGGTTTGCAGGTGGTTTCTTTCTATAAATAAACACCTGAGACAAGCTCTGGTATCAGTTGTGTCACAGGATTTTTTTTTTCTTCCTCGAATGACGTCTTCACTTTCAACACTCACAGAAAATACCATGAATTCATAAAACCTAGATTTAACTATGTGAAAAGCTGTATTTTTCTAAATGTTCTTTTGAACTATAAGTACTAAAAGAAGCTCTCTGTGCAAATGTTGAGAGTCATGTTTGAAGGAGCTCCAAAGACAAAGCTCTGACTCTGGAAAGAGCAGCGAGATGACATCAGTTCCTGGCTCTTCGAATGCAGAAGAAGAAGAAGAAGAAGCCTGGGACTAACAGTAAAACATGAACTCAGCCTGAACTCTTTAATGTTTGACCAATTATGTCTGTCCAATTTCCTGCTCCATGTTGTGATTGTTATGTCATCCTCCATCCTCTCACCATCGCTGACTGATGCCTGAGTCAAGGTCATTACGGCTCCTCGTTTAAGTCTTTATTTATTTCACGACACTATTTTTAGCAGCATGAAGCTCCCTCTCTTTGATCTGAGAGGAAGTGGAAGGTCCAAAGTGTTAAAGTCACTTTCATAACACAGCACAAAAGGAAAACTTGTGGCGTTAGCGTGCGTGCTTTCAGAATCATCTCCGTGAGGGGATTTTTTGACTTTTCCAACACACTCTTGTTCGCTCATGTGACCTCTACGTGGTCTTGTAAGAAGTTTCCAGAATACACTCATCTTTAATAACCCTTAAAAGCCGTTATTACTTTCAGTTCACTTTTAAAAAGAACACAGCTTAATGACACTCAGAAGAAAAGCCCTGTTCTGTGCACGGAGGCGTTCCCTCTACATCAACCGTTCCCGATGTGACACAGGAGGTCATAAAACCGCCACCTCTGGCAGGGAGGCCATGTCCAATGAGGGGAACACCGGCCAAAACGTTTAATGAAGCAGCATGGGCATAGAGTGAAAAAAAAGTACTTGAAGAAGAAAAAAACCTACTGGCACGTTCTCCATGAAGAAGAAAATGAACTGTGGTTTTGGACATGCTCAAACTTTTTCTCATACGCAAACTTAGTCAGGCTGTTTCAGAGCTTTGACCTGCAGATGATGCATCATCTTGACAGAAATTTTGACTATATTAGATTAAACTTATATGGTTTCTTCAGGGCAGATACTGATGCTGATTATTTGTCAAGGATGCCAATAACTGATATTTGGAGCCAATATTCATTTGCAGTACAAGTGAAACTACTGGTTTCAAAATTGTGAATGAAACAAACTCCAACACTTAATTTTAAGCACCTGTTTATCACGGACTGATTGGACTTTTTAAGTGACCTTGAAAAGTCTCACTTCCAGATATATGCCTGATTTTAACCTGCAATTTACATGTGATTATCAGTGCAAAAATAGGTTGTTACTTTATACTATTTCTCTTACTGGCCTTAAAAAAAGGCCAATGCTGATATGCATCAAAATGTAAAAATCAGTGCAGTCTATCTCTGAAATGAATAATCCTTGTTCATCATACTTTGAACTCATATTTAATGTTGAACTTTATTTTAGCCACAAAATGTGAAAAGAAAATATATTTTTCTAAGTCAGCCCTCTTTATACTTCTGTAAAATTGCTCATGGTGCTTTTAAAACAAAAACTTGGTTCCAGAGATGACAATTAAATACTAACAGAGATCAAATAAAAGCTTATTTAAGATTATTTTATACGTTGGTTGTCAAGTTCATTGTATTATTTTTTGTAATGCTTTATTTAAGTTTTTGTTGAGAATACTCTGAAAAGAAAAATTTGTGAGTTCTTATTTGATTGCATTCAGATTTAAGTCTATTTAAATTTTTTGATTAGAGTCACATGGACTACAGTGTCACATAGTTGTCTGTCTCCCCCGTGTGGATGTAAAGAGGTACTAAAGCACCTTTTTAATATGTATTTTTCATATATGTTACCATACAGACAAAAAAAAGAAAGGGTTTGGAAATCTTTATTCAGTCTTCAAACATGAAAATATATTTTTCTGTGTTGTAAACATTTCTTTTTGGTCACAAAAGCATTAGATTTTCCTTCACAGCCTCATTCTGATTAATGCCTGTGATGATTTCTGCATCAGTCTGTAAGACCAGAAAGACCAGATCTAAAGCTTTCCTCCACGCTTCCTGCTTCACACTCAGATTATCATAAACCTTCACTGATGGTGCATCTGAACAGTTAAAGGATGAAGAAACAACCCCATCCTCTTCTTCACCTTCTAAGAGAAGCTGAGTGAAGTTTGTAGGAACATCCACATGTTCATCCCACTCCTGTAGTTTCTGACTCACTGCAGTCCTGGCTTGGTGTTTGGAAAGCTTTCCAGAGTTAACCATTAGAGTGGATATGTAATCGATTACACTGTCAGCCATGAGGTGTAAGATCAAACTCCTGTAAGGGTTTGCTGCTTGTTCGGTTATGTCTCTCGCTGCGTGTTTTTTAAGGTGATGAATACAGAGCATTTCTGACACTCCAGCACCAGGAAGGAGGGATTTGTCCTTCAGAGCGCGGTGTAAACGATAAGCACAAGCCCAAAACTGGTCCTCTAAGGCCTGCAGCTTCCCCTCCACACAGCTGGTGAGAACCACAGTCACCAACTCGCTGCTCTCACCAGCCGAGACATTCACAGCTATCGACGAGCTGCTGATCTCCTTCCATGTTGTTACCTTCACTCCAGCGCCAACACAGCGCTTGTTTAACTGCGTGGCATAAGTCACTGGGACAGCTCCGCATGAATCAGAGAGAACCTTCAAAACGGAAACCTTTACTTTTTCCACCGCGAGTATGTGATGTCTAGAACAGCGCTGAATCACTCTCTCACTTACGAAGCCGCTGACGAGTATCAGGTTCACTTCCAGGTTCAACAGAACTGCCACAATCTTTTCCATCCACTCTTCCTCTTTGCTCGAGCTGGAGAAATCAGCTCCTGTGACCACGCGATGAACACCTGGTAGTCTCTTAAAGCCAAGGTGGCGAAAAGTCCCCGATAGATCGCCATCAATGAGAGCGACCTTGAGTAATTCTTCCGTCAAGTGATGAGCGACTGCAGCTTGTTCGTCAGATAAAAGAAGGATGCAGCCTGGCACGACACAGGCCTCATGTCGGGGTAAACCAGGCAGCACACAAGTCATGACTTTAGAAACATTAAACATGGCACAAGTTGTATCATCCTCATTGTTTTTTGACTGTATTCTGCTGGCTTCAACCACCAATTTCATTGTGTCCACACAACCATGACTCAGACACTCAGCAATGTGTGTGATGTCCTGAGGTTCAGGCTGAGGATTCTGTGATTCTGAGGAGACGTTTTCAGATTCACAAAAATGTCTGCTGAGTTTGATTTTTCTTCTTTCATTCCTGTTAAGAGTACTTGACCCCTTACCAACAGATTTCTTAGATTTCTGAAGCCCTAAACCGTTAGACCCTGCAGTGCTGTTGTGTGATTTTCCCTTATTGAGACCAACTATAGGCACACAGGATTTTCTCCAAACATCGAAGCATATATCCATCCCATCAGACATCGCTGAGATGATATTTGCCACTGAAATCCCTCTTTGAAGACACTCTAGAGCAACACGACTCCAGACTCCAGCGAGGAACAGTAAACATCCCGACCCCGTGTGATAAACCTTCTGGTGGGCTCGTACAGTCTCATTAACTAACTGACCCACAGCGCAGGTCAACTCCAGGTTCTCAAGGATGCGAACGCTCGAGCAAACAAGAGCCGACTCTCCTGTTGTGTCATCTTGGATGAACTTGTACTTTTTATTCGGACCCAAAGAGGAGTGTGCGACTCCAGCCAGTGCCGAGAGCTTCTGTAATCCAACATGTTGCCGACAGTTGATGACTGTACTTCCAAGCATTAAGACGGGTATCTTTATCAGAAAAGGAGAAAAAGATATGCATAGTTTAACTTTTATGGATTAAAAAAAAACTAATAAAACATCAGAAAACAGTATCTAAAACTGGTAAAAACTGAGAGTGTTACCAAGAAAGATTATGTGGGAAACACGTGCAAAAATGTATTTCATACAAAAATGTGATGCATTCAAGGACACGTTTAGGGCAGGAATAGACAATGATCTAAACAGATCAGGAGGAGATATTAATGCTTGTTCTTAGAGTCTTAGTTTCATAAGCACTGGATTAATGGGTCTTTTATTTTATAAGACAAACTCTTTCTGGTAGTACATGGAGTAGAGGCCGAAATTATAAGAACCCTCGACAAATCTGAAAGTATTTACCTTTTTTTGCCTCCAAACCCTGATCAGGAAACTTGCAGATTGTCAATCTGAGTACAGCAAATATCAGATTAGTTGAACTCTACTGTTCTCATCTACTTTGAACTCTAATATTTGATTTATCCACCTTTTACAGCAGTTACAGCTGCACGTCTCTGGCATGGTGTCTACTACAAAAAAACTTCCTGAGAGCTTCTACACTAATTTTATATCATGCCTTCTGCAATTCAAGCCAGAAGTTATACTTTGAATGTACAATCATTTTCATGGTTCCTCGAGCAACTATTTTGACATTGTACATTCAGCTGACGTCTAAGCTAATTTTGTATTTCATTTTTCAATTTTGGTGAATATCCTCTGAGTACTCTTTATATATGCTGACTGCTTATTTACCATGTCTCTATTTTGAATTGTTCTTCTGGTTATGACAATAGTTGATTCAACAACACCATATCCCAGTTTGAGATCAATCAAGTAACTCTATTATAAATGAAATTCCATTTGTTTTATTAGGAAAATGAGCTAAATCATCATGTAATCTCGCCATTCGAGGGTATGTAGAGCAGTGGTTCCCAAAGTGGGGGTCGCGAGACATTGATAGGGGGTCATGGAATGTGTCCCAAAATCGAAAACTATGAACAATTCATGAACATTTTATACATTATTGTGAGAATAAAAGCAAAAAATGGGGTGAAAGATAATATAAAATTATGCAAACAGAAAATGTTTTATCTGTTTTTCACATTTCTTTGTTCAAGTTTGATGCCGTGAACTCAGCAAAGTGCACATTAGTCTGTGAATTTTCTATCGATCAGTTAAATTAAGTATCCTCAGGGAGGGTTTTGTTGGTTTTTGTCTGTTTTTGGATTGTCCCATTAGTGTTGTACCACAGCAGGGGGTCGCCAGTCCCTAACGCTGCTAATTTTGGGGGTCACAGGCGGAAAAGTTTGGGAACCCCTAATGTAGAGTATAATGTTGACTTTGCAGAGATTTCATTTGTTTCATGGACAAATTAAGGGCCAACAAAAACGAGTAAACTAGTGTTAAATAGTTCATAATAGCTTAAACTGGAATCAAATCTGCAAAAGAAATTCTATTTGATGTACTATAACTTCTACCGCCTTAAATAAAGGGGTAAGTTAGTCTTTGAGGAGAAATATCCTGGTGTAACCTTTATTTTATTTCGTTTATCAGCACATAACATCTTTTTACATCAGGTGTGGATACTCACAACACCACTAGTACAATACTTAGTCATCTACACAGTTAAAAATGTAAAAAACTAATCATTTAATTTAACTATAAAACAGTGAAGCAGGGTAACTGATGGGCTAACCTAACGAGCTAATGTTAGAGAGATAAAAGAGTCTGCTGGTAAAAATGCATCACGTAATAAGACAAAGAGGAAGAGAGTCTAAAATAATCAGGTTTCTACACGAGAATGGGAGTAAAACAAATGAAAATGTTACCTTTATTCATTAATTCACAACAAAAATGTCAGCGTCTGCTCCTGCTGCTAGGACAGTAGTACTGCGCATGCGTAGTGTTTCCCGGTTGCTTGGCGACGAAGGGGGAGTTAAATTATTGGCTTGTACCATTTGACCCGCCCATTCTATCTCGTGATTGGCTGACAGCTCCGCATCAGCGTAAATTCATCGTTTCTATTGGTTGTTTTGCACGTCAGTCAACAGGAGCGACTACAGCCGTTGGGGCAGTTTTGTTGACATCTGAGTAGACAACAAACCGTCGAAGTTTCTTTGCCTTACATCGATTAATGAAATGGTAATTTTTGTTATTGAGTCTTTTAAGAATTGTGCTGTGTTTTCTCTGTTTGGAAAAGTTGTATGACTTGTGGTATAAAGGTGTTAAAAAGTTAAAGAAGTCGTTTTATTTTTTAAGCCGGAAAACGTGTTTAAGTTTGGTCTCGTGCTGCAGCATGGAGCTAAAGTTAGTTAGCATTATAGTAACCGTTGAGTTTTTGTTTTTCAGGCTTCGGGTTATCGAAAACCAGGTTCCTCTATGAGTCACAAGAAAAAAGCAGCAGGCTTTAAAGTCGAGCTGACTGAAGAGCAGATGCAAGAAATTAAAGAGGCTTTCGACCTCTTTGATACGGATGCAACTGGATACATAGACGTGAAGGAGCTCAAGGTTTGGTGTGGTTTGTGTTTTGGAATCAAATGTTCACACAGTTTATCTGCTGCTTCACTTTCTGTTGTGTTTCTGTGACTCAGGTTGCCATCAGAGCTCTGGGGTTTGAACCAAAGAAAGCAGAAATCAAGCAGATGGTCGCAGACATTGATAAAGAAAACTCTGGAAGAATTGACCTCGTCACCTTTCACAGTATGATGGCACCGAAAATGGTGAGTAAACACCTGTATGTTGAAATCTGGAAATTCATTGAAAAACTAAAAAGGGGGGGTGGGGTGCATTTACTTTCAGCAAATGCTCAGAGTTGAAATGCTGAGCACCACATTTCAATATATGGGTCAATGACGTGACGCCCCTTTTTTTGTGTCTGAGTGCTATATTTCCTTCCATCATGAATTGAATATTTCATCATATGTATTTCTTTATTCTATGAAACCTGTGTTATTTGAACAAATCTTTCAACTATTAAAATATTACATGTTTTTTTGTGTTTTGGTTCCTCAAACCCCCAAAATGTCAGGTGGTGCAACCGTCCTGACAAGTATCCACAGTAATTAAACTCTAAAAATTGAATGTCAGTTATTGTAAATGGAAATTAAAAATACAGTGGCATTATTTTATGCTTAAACCTTTTTAAATAAAACATTCTTTGCAAATGAAAAGAATTTTAAAGCTGTTAAGAAATTAAAAAAACTTTTGTCCCGTAATTTTCACCTTGTCAAATGTCAGGGTGGTGCAACCGTAACATTAGACTTTTATTTTAAAGTGAAGAGAATAAAACAGGAAACAGGAAACTGCATCAGCCAGAGGAGCCCAAATGACATTTGTGACCAAGTGGAAAAGTTTGTAGATTTCTCTGAAATACTGATAAAAAAG
>RPOG01000586.1:0-236685 GCA_008086565.1 Thalassoma bifasciatum | reverse complement strand
ATTGGTGACTGGAACAATTTCCATGTCAGGTGGTACAACCAATGTAATAATGTGAAATGTTATTTTAACATCAAATTATTCATCTTATTCACAAATAAAACAAATGAAACACACAAAATGAAAATGTATGAGTCACTACAGACACTTGAGAGATACTTGCCAATAATTTCACACAGAAAAAATAACAGGAACATATAAATATATTTTCATATATTTGGTTGCACCACCTGACATTTTTGGGTGCTCAAATTAAAAATACTAAAAAAATAATGAACCTAAAATCTTTGATATGTTGGTCAACTACTGAAATCTGTTAGAAAAAATAATTCTTCTCTCAGAAATATGTTTTGATCCATTTTCAAAGAACTTTTTAAAAATACGTTTTTAGACCCTCTATTTGTCATTGACCCATAAAGCACTTTCTTTGAGCAGAGCTGAACTGAGTGACACCCATCAGTAGCACATACTGTTGCTCAGCATTTCAACATAATAAATGAACATATAAAATTCACCAAGTCCTCCATAAAACCAAAAACAGTCTTTTTACATTAATAAACAGCATCTTTATGACATCCTGTATTCAACAGTCACAGAAAAATGCTGATGCTATAATGAGTGATTGTCATATTTTTTTGTTTCGACAGACTGAAAAAGACTCCAAAGAAGAGATTCTGAAGGCTTTCCGACTGTTCGATGACGACGACACAGGAAAAATCTCTTTCAAAAATCTCAAGAGAGTTGCCAAAGAGCTGGGTGAAAACCTGTCGGATGCAGAACTGCAGGTAGAGATCTTGAGTGACATGCAGCATATGTTGCATGCGGTGCTGAACACCATGTTGGTTATGTTCTCAATGTTATAAACACCAACACTTTCCTTAAGAATGCACCATTGCCCAAGCATCAACAGTATTCAGACAGTATGCAAAACAAGTAGGGGAGAGTGGGGTAAGTTGAGACATCCCCAGAATCTAAGCAATGGTACACAATTTTTTGCCATATGACCATGAATTCTACAAGCACCCCCCACTTTGCTGTCCCTGTCATTGAGAGAATCGTGTAGTAATGTTGTAAGTATGTTTCCTTAAAAAAAAAAAAAAACAAATAAGCAAACAAGTGTTACGTTTCAGCTTTATTGACTATAACATAAAGCAGATTTATGCAAGTCTAAAAATGTATGTCATACGTGTTGATGGTTCGATGAACCGCTTAGCTTAAGATTGGCCTAAATTGCTAAGTTATGTTGGTTTTGTTTTACTAAATGGTTTAGAAATTCTGAATTTAGAATAAAAACTCATGCCTCATTAGTGCTCCTCAAATTTGAGCCGATTACAGAAATGTTTTTATGTCGTTTAAAACGCTGCCAAACCTAACCTGGAGTTTCCCTCATATCAGACTTTAAATGATGCTGAGGTTTACACTAGAAAAAGTAAATTGGTCTATTTACCTAAAAAAATGGCTCAACTCACCAGTCCTTAGAATAGAGAAGAAGTTATTCTTAAAATGATTCTTATATAATATCATGTTTGTGTCATAACACATCTTAAATCTTCATTTAAACTTTATTTCATTGTACTAGCTCTGTGTTAAATGTCACTTTTATTAAAGAACCTAAACGGTAGCACCGTCTCCTGACTTTTAAAATCAGGTCATTTGCATTAAACACTGAACAAAACTGTGTTTTAGGACATTGTGAGGATGTTTTTGTGTTTCTACAACAGGCTGACGGTGGCAGTGTCGTCTGAAAATTTAGAAATTTTCCGGGTGATTGCCAGCGCCGTCATTAGTATAACTGAAATCCTGTTCAAGTTGTTTATGTATAAATGGACCAGTATTTTGTTCTTTTGTGCTCTTCATCATTTGGAAAGAGTGAAACCAGTGTAAATAATGGAATTAAATCTTCTACAAAGTACGAAGGCATTAATTTGGACCCTTGATCCCTGTAATGCTGTTTCTGTTTGTAGCTGTTTGTTGTTAAACCTGAAGGTGTTTTATCCATCTTTTTACAAAACCACAAGATGTCTAGATCTTGCTAGATATCCATTACATCAGATGCATTTTTTGGACAATAGTTTTGTGGGGAAAGCAGTTTTTTTCGTCTTTTATTAAAAGCAAACACCAAATACAAAGAAGTGGCAGATGGTGGAAAGTTTTCCCCTCCTTTATTAGCAAACGTAACAACCGTGGGTGTATGAATAGGTTACATTAAAATGCAGGAAGCTGTAAGTATTTCTGTCCAATCATCAATCTAAACTTAAGATCAGCGACTCAAAAGGTCAAATCTAATCTGATTTCTTAGCACGGTTAATCATCAATGTGGCCGCTAAACAGTTTTGTTTTTTATCCTCAATGACTGTGTGTCATTTTTCTTGATTAATAACAAAAATGAGAGAAATGTCAAACATAATTTGTGCATTTATTTCTAAAAACCCAGGAAGAAGTTTCAATGCAGTTTAGATACTTGAATCAGATTTTTTTTTTCTTTTTCTGTTAAACAATAGCTCTTTAAACATCCTGACATTATATCATAACCACTTCATGTTTACCCTTTTTTTTCTAACAGCTTTCTTTATTGTTGGTTATGTCTCAGGAACTTTGGGTTCTTCTGATTTATAATGATGAGTTTTTCCAGCTGGATTCTGTTGGAACTGAACTAACTTCTTAAAACTTCTCTCCTCGTTAGGAAATGATCGACGAAGCGGACCGAGATGGCGATGGCGAAGTCAGCGAGGAGGAGTTCCTGTCAATAATGAAGAAAACCAAACTCTACTGAACGCTTCAAGTGTTTTACTGTTGTCACCGTGGACCTTTTGATACTTGTTTTTCTCCCTAAACTTTCTACCGTGGCTTTTTTAGGACTCTCTAGTTTGTAAATAAGTTTTTAACATGCTGTATCTTTGCACAGATTTTCTACACTGCAAGAAAAATAAATACATATCCCAACAGTCCACTTCTTTTCTTGAATAAACACATGCCTGAAGCTGTCTTTAAATGACAGACATTGACAAATATTATGTCAGACAGTGAAAGTCTTATGACTAAGTTGACCAGAAATGTGTTACTGTAGACAGGAATAACAGCAGGAGACATGAGATGAGTGACTCAGTGGAAGTTACTTACACTTTAAGCTGTCAGACTAAACAAAGTTAAAAAACAAGGTCGAGCAGTTTAACCTCCAGATTAATTGGAATTTTTAACGAGAGTCTGCTTTTGACCAAAATGCCAAGCCTTGGTGAAATAAACAGGATATTGTCGTGCTGGGTTTTTCCGAGCCGTCAGACGGCTGTTTATTATTTTGAGGATGCTTGCAGCCGTTTGTGAAAGTTCTGACGACCGGTTTGAGAGTCAGAGGAACATCGAGCGGAAATTATGAAAGTTTCGTTCAAAGATAAGAGATTTAAAAAAAAAAAAAAAAAGACTTCTGAAATGGTCTCTGGTACAAAAAGACAAACATGAAATATTCACAGGATTGCAGATTTCCAAGCTGCTACAAAAAGTAACTTTATAAATGTTTGATGTCACCCATTGTACAGAATAAATAACAACAGGTATAAACCCGTACCAAAGGACTAAAGTGAGAGTCTCTATGTCTTATATTTTGACATCAGTTGCCGAATTTCCAGTCAAACAAGTGGGTGACTCGACTTTGGACCTTCACTTTACACACTCCGTAAAGATCTCCAGTAGAAAACCATTTTCTCAGCGTAGGGTCCCTCCCATGACTCAAACCCATCAACCTTCTTCGAGTTCAAAGTGCAGGTGACAGCTGACAGACGGAGCTGAAACTTGCAAATGTAAATGGTGTTTCAAGGATTGTGACCTGATATTACGGAGAAATGACTTCCTCAATAAGGCTCTCTGATATACAGTTGAGCCCAAAAGTTTACACCCTCCAGCAGAATTTCTGATTTTTTTTGGCCTTTTCTCAGAAAATATGAATGATAACACAAAAACCTTTCTGTCACTCATGGTTAGAGGTTGGGTGGAGACGTTTATTAACAAACAACTGTGTTTACTCTTTTTAAAGTATAATGACAACAGAAACTTCAAAAATGACCCTGTTAAGAAGTTTACACAACTTTGGTGGTTTTGGTCTGATAAATGCACAAAAGTGAACACAAATGTGTTTGAATGTCTACTAAAGGTAACCATCCTCACCTGTGATCTATTTGCTTGTAATCAGTGTGTGTGTATAAAAAATGAACAGGGTCTTTTTAGAAGTTTCTGTTGTCATTATGATTTAAAAAGATTAAACACAGTTGTTTGTCAATAAATGTCTTCACCCAACCTCTAACCATGAGTGACAGAAAGGTTTCTGTGTTATCATTCATATTTTTCTAAAAAAAGGCCAAAAAATCAGAAAATTCTGCTGGGGGGGGTGAAAACTTTTAGGCACAACTGTATATAAGCTTTAGATACCTTAATTTTTAAAAAACAAAAGATCAAGTGTTGGATTTTTTCAAGCTATTTTTTGAGGTTTTGTGTTGTTTGTGTATTAGGAGTTGATATGTAAAACATGCAACAGGGTGAGAGTGGAGACTGACATGCAGGCTTGAACCAAGGCCACCTGCAGTCTTATAACGTGCTTTATTTATTCATTATCATTATTTTTAACAATGCTACAAACTTCCTTACTGAATGAAAAGTAAAATACAGGATCACGGAAGATCCTCAGTTTAGCTGTAGAGGAAAGTCCACAAATATGTGGTTTACGGAACAAATATACTCAGGCACATACTCAGACCCTGCTGCCCTGAGATCTTCTCCTTTCAGTCACAGACAAACATTGTGAGGAGTTGTCACAAAAATCAACTTCTAAAGCTTTAGCCACAGTTTCTGCATCACCACAGAAGTGAGATGGACACACAGATTGGTGCAGTATCATTTACAAAACCACACGGCTGAGACCTCTTGCTTATTGTTAAGCCTGCTTGGTTCAGCACGCAATCTGTGGAGTTTCCTTTGACTAAAACCAGCAAATTACCGACCAATACTGTTCCACTTTTTGGTAACCTTCTGCTCAAGAATAAAAAAAAACACATTACTCTGCCATGTTTGAATCTTAAGTCAGAAAATGGCATCATGAAACAGTGCTCTTTGTTTGCTGTGCTGAGTTTTTCTTCTTAGTTGGATTCTGTGGCTTGTTGCATTGTCGACAAACCAATCTCACGCATATTTAAAGTTTAAAAAATGTGGAAGCAGGGGATTCTGGCACCAATTTTTAAGGTACATGGAGAGGAATTTGAAGTCTAAAAACCATCATGTGGCATCTAGCACAGTCATTTTCAAACAAACTGTACATAGATAGAAAGTCGGATGAGTTTAAAACAGGAGAAATACCAAGAAAATCAATGGGGCTGAGATTGAGTCTCTGAAAACTGTAAATATGTTTTGTATTTTTATACATAGAAATGTAAGCTTTCTGTAATAACAAATAGATTTAAATATTTTCATGATAAATAAGCATTTGCTTGAAAAATGTCATTTTGACGCCCCTGGGATATGTTACATTCAATAAAATCTCAATCTCAAGAATCTCAAAAGACATTCAGTTCATTTTTTTATTAATTCAGAGACACAAAATCAAGTTTTTTAACTCAATAACAGCCAAAGTTGCTTTTCCGACAGAGCAGTCATTTCGGGAGCGTAGGCGTCAAGACGTCTGTTTTAGGAACAGAACTTTCCAATTGGAGATTGTTGTTTTTGGTTTCATGGCCTTTATTATCTGCGCGGCCCCTCAGCTGACTGTGATTCCCCTTACTGTTGTGGTTTAGCAGCCTTCTCTTCTCACAGTCTGCTCAATACTCCCACTGCTCTGCCGCCGTCGCTGCTTCTCTTCCAATAAAATGATCAATTTCCAAAACAACAAAGCGCTGCGAGTGTGGTCGCTGCTGGTAAAGACAGATTTCTTTATTAACTCTTAAAGGTCAGGGATGCGTCACTGTTGTGTAAGCAACCTATTTTCAAAGCCCCTCTTTAGGAAGTAGAGCTGATGACAAACTTATTACTGTCATTGTTTCTGAAGAACAAAGAGAGACTACATGAGGGGTATGTGAGCTTTCTGTCTTTGATCCTGTTAGTTTCATAGATTTTTAAACTATTTCTAGTCAGTTTTTATCTCAACATTCAGTTCTGAGTTATACTTTTTACTTGAGGAAGAGGAAACTGAAGAGTAGAGTTGTGTTATCTGTTTGTCCTCTTGATGTGGTAGAGGGGGGAAACAAAAACCAGTCAGAAATCTTTGTGAGAATTTATCTTTTTATCCTAATCTCAAAGTGGCATTTTGATAGTTATTTATGGAGTCTAAGGTCTCCTCATTCTTCACAGAGTTCATCTTCGTTTTTACCTGTAATTTTAAAGGTGCTGCTCTAAACCTGACGTGTGTTTGCTTCATTACTGAACCTGTGTAAAGAGAAACGTTTCCACCTCTTAACCAATCACCTACTTGTGTTTCAGTACATCAGGTGGGGTTGGGGGTGGTTTTACATGAGGAAAAATGAGCTTACCGCTCCAAAAATATACACTGTTGAAATAGACCAATGAGGAAGCAGAGGAAAATGTTGTCAATTTTGTAAAATAGTATAGCAAGAAAATGTGCATATGCTCAATAGAAGATAAAGATAAATGGAAGACTAACTCAAACAGCTCTTTGCTTTATGAGTAAAACACTTTTTTTCTGTTATAATTAACAAATTGGGATCTGAACTTGGCTTAACTGGTTTACAGAGGCAGGAAAGACTAGTGTTATATCAATAATATTGTCTGGTCCTTTTGTTCAGGTAAATTCAAGCCCGGTGATATCCAAAACACTGCAGGCTCTTTTTTTTTTTTACCTGTCTTTGATTCTGATTTGTCATTAAAACAAATTTCCCTCTTTTGGATGTATTTAAAAACAAAACTAAGTATCTTCTCAAATGTCAGAGCTTGACCTGGTTTGGGTTTCAGGGGAAACTCTCCTTATATGACTCTGTCTCTTCCTCTCCGTGATATCTGACTTCAGCTTTTCATACTCATGTGCCCTCAAATAATCCTGCAAGTGATCTGTTTATCTTATCAATTATTACTTTGGATGGAAAAATTGTGCTAAATTTGAGATTTTAGAAACAGAGCAACAAGTTTTTAATTTGACTCTACAAAGAAATGTTCCATTCAAATGACTGATTGAGAATCTGTTGCATTACCCACAGAGGAATATTTACATCGATGTTTTTTAGCTGTACAGAAAAATAATTTTTAAATCACTACATCCATCTTTAAAACTCAAATCTAAGCAAACGTTTGTCTTGTTTTGTATTTGAAACACTTCGTTAGAGTCATTCTGAACCACATTCACCTGACAAGTCCAGAAAAAAAAAATCCCATCTTAAGTTTATTAAATAGTAAAATGACAGCTGCATTGCTTGTCAAGAGTAAAATAAAATTATTTGACTACAGTGTAACTAGGAAAATAAGATTCAGCACACTTTTTGGGACGTGAATGTGGCTCAAATCAAGTCTGATAACTCAATTTTTCTATTAGAGATCAGACAGCTTGCAAATTTATTTATTTTTTTGCAGTGAGATCAATATTCTGTCTCCACATTCATGTCCATGGTTGGTAGCTTGGTAAGAAATCCAACTCTGTTTAGAATATTTCATCACCACCTGCTTACAGCACACAAAAAGAGAAATACGTTCCATATAAGATCATAATTTGAAACTTTTAAACTTCTTCTCAGATTTCAAGATGTTTGCTCTCACGTTTTTAGATCATCGCTGCAGAAAGGGCAAAGGAGTCAAGTTCTTTGTAAGTGTGAATGTTCTTGACCTGTTGAGCTAATACAGAAACTGTTGGTGTGATTATATCCGAGAAACTAAACACTTTTGTTCAGAGGTTTCATCAGATCAGTCAGCGATCGAGAAAGTCTTTCTTCATATTTCCACCGTGAGTCATAAAGAGCAGCGGGTGGGATAACTAAGCCGTACGGACATTTGCAGAAATATAGTTCGACCATATTTCACTGACACCTGGTTGACATTATTTAATTCTCTCCTTATTGTGATTTTATTGTATATCTTTTCACATTTCTTTTAATGATAATGAAATAAACACACAGCATGGAAAGAAGAATTCTGCCTCTAATTTTAACATGATGGACAGTGAAGTTAATTAATGGTAATGAAAAGAAAATTGATCTCCTCTGTATTAAAGCAGCATCAGCAGCCGTGGAGATTAAGAGGACAAAAGTGGGGAAATCCCCCACCCACGCCCTCTGTTTTCTTCCTGCACACTTACAGGAATATCAAACACTCATGCTTTTCTCAGTCAGTGAAACTTCTGTCATTCATCCTTGTTTTTAGCTTTTGCCTGAAATGTTTGTACAATAAATAAGGATTTATGTTTAAAATCACACTGCACAGTCTCCAAACAGTTCATTATTCTGTTTTGCATGTATGATTTGCATGCAAACTTTTCACCTTGCACCCACCTACCCACCACCGGCGATGCAAAGTGTTTACGAAGTCAAGACCGCAGCGCCGGAAATTAACGACTGCAAGTGGGAGCGGGTATATTATTTCAAAAAAAAGTGTGAGTTTAAAACACTTAAAATAGCTTTCAGCTGCTGTTTTCACACAAGTGTTAGAAAAAGAGAGAGGATGAGTAATGTGTCTATGACGCTTCTCCCACACACTTATACAGTTGTTACATAAATTTCACAGCAACAGGAGCCTTCAGAGTTTTGTTCAGGGTTGTAGTTTATTTGGTTGTGTTGTAAACAAACAATGAGCAACAAAATATTCCAATATGAATAAGTGGAGGCTTCAAGTCAGAACAAAACAAATTGATCTCGATGAGCAACATCTGCGGCCGGGACGCGTGCAGCGATAACAGAAACTTCGTAATACTGAGATACACTTCAGTGAAATTGGCTTTAAATATCAATATGACCCTGTCCATCTGTTCAGAATTATACAGGTATAAAAAACAGAATATTTCAGTTTTAAATCCATCGCTACGGAAATAAATTAGCATCTGCCACCTACTAAACTCCTACTACTACGACTACATTCTACCATATTCTTTAATATTGTTTCATTTTTTCACGATAAGGTACTGTCAGGGAAATTTTCTCTGTTGAACTCACAAGTTCCTAAGTTTAGAAGAATTATCTATCACAGTGTAATGAGTCAGACAGAGAGATGACCTCTGCTAAGTTTCTCCTGATGACAGTGAGATTGTCTTGACTTCTGTACAGTCAGAGTTCAAGCGATGAAAATACCAAAGAACAAATCCAGAGTTAAAATAATAAAATAATAAAATAAAAGGGGGTCTTCTCTCCTCAAAGGCTCTGGTTCATCACACAGAGTCATAGTTCTTCTAAACTTGGGAAATCATGAGTTCAACAGAGAAAGTTTCCTTGACAGCATCAAACATATACACTGTAAAATAATTTACTTATGCGATATTGAAACAGAAGATTAAGACCAGTTCAGGTTTTTCAGACTAAACGTGGAGGTGACTCATGCTCAGGTCTTCTTAACTAAAAGTGACGACATGAACTGCGTTTTTCATTAGTAGAAAGAGATACATTCCTAAATTACTTCATTAGCACCTATGATTAATCTTGTTTCAAAACATCTTTAGGTTTCAGAATGTCGTCACTTATTCAAACTCATCGGGGAAGTGCTTGTTAATCCCCCAGACAAATGCTGGGAAAAACAGTTTTGTCTAAAAATGTTTAAAATGCTACTTGGTTTATTATCCCTTCACAAAAAAAATAAATCTGACTTCAGTATTTTCCATTTATCTTTGTGTCTTTATGTGTTAAGTTGTTTAGTCTTAACTTTTTAATGTCTTTACATTACAAAAACTGGAATCTAACCAATTAAAATCAGTTCATCTTTGCGAGTTCAGAAATTATTTTATTTCTATAGCCATACGTTAATCTAATTCTATGTATTGTATTGTATTTACAACATATATTTATACGTACATGTATCTATACCCTTTTTCAGTGTTGCAATGAGGAAGCCAATGAATAGCCAACTACATTTAATTCATTGTTGTTAATTGTTAATAACATTGTTTGAGAAATAGTTAAAACAAAACTGTATATATTGTACCGCAGACAAATTTGCTTTTCATTTCATAAAAATAAGGTCCTAGCCTGAGAAACAAAAGTGGATTCTTCTTTCACCATTCGCAGATTTTTTTTTTTTTAGTCGTCACAAGAAATTCATTATTCCCTTCTATGTATCTAATATCTAAGACATTTTTCTGGACTTGTCAAGTGAATGTGGCTCATTTTGACTTTCTTTCCTAAGATATAAATACTTGCTTGGATTTCAGCTTTAGTAGTTTTAGTTCTTCATAACAATGATTTAATTTCCTTCAACTCTTGTACTGTAGTGATGATTCTTTCTCCCATCTCTTTTTTTCACCTTGTCCCTTCTTATATCCCTTTTTCACTGTTTTTTTTTTTTCTACTGCTTGTGGATCTCCCCACATTTTCATATAAACCTCTGTGTCCCTTTGATCTCTGTTCATGATTCAGACCTCTTCCTGCTCAACGTTTTTACATTTTAACCAAAAGGGAAGTGAAGCCGTACAGTTAACAGTTCATAAAAGGATACATCCAACAGTTTGCTGATGAAAGCTCATAGTTTTAAGTGTTTAAGAAAGAATACAGAATCACTTTTAGGGTAACTATAGCATCACTTGTCCACAGAGTTTCACCTTCCTGCAGCAGCAAACCTTTCTCTACGGCCTCATCTGCAGTCACACTCAGTTTGCTGTGTTTAACACTTTGGCTGACCACAAAAAGCTGCTCTCACTCTCTGCAACACGTCTCTACTGAGAGATTTTGTCGTCAGCCAAAAAAAAAGAAAAACCAACAACCTATCAGATCGGAAGTGTTTCACTAAATTGATGGAAAAAAGCTGACGCGTGTTCAAAATGATGACTTTCCTCCATCATGATTTTTTTTTTTCCCCTTTTCATGTTTCTGAATTTGGAAAATAACTGTTTGGTTAACATGGGGTTAAAAGTTTAATCATGACAGTACATTAACTTATTTTTCAATAAAAAGTGAAAAGCTTGACTGCGTTTCTTCTCCACCTTGAAGTTATTTAGGTTTCACAATGATAACATCTATGAAAATGTGAAAAAAATAATCAGTAAGTTGTTGGATGTTTTTATGTGGGTTCTCAAAGGTGTGTGGTTAAACTGTCACAAAGCTTTAAAGACAAAAGTTGCTGACGTGCTACAGAGAGACACTGGAAAGTGTGGAAAAGCATTTGAATATTTGAACATCAATTTCTGAAAAAACGTAAACTTATTTTAAATTTTGATTTAAGTTGAAAGTTCAGATGGACAGGACAAGTAGCATCTTTTAGCCAAATGCGCAACAAGTGAGTGAAATGACTGGATATAAGCTTGGAAAAAGGTCAAATTTATTAGAGTTAAGCTGGTTTTCATAAGGTTTTATCCATTTGTGAGGGACTGCGTGAGCACATTTTCAACACAGGGTACCTGCAGGTTTTGGCAAGTTTAATTTCAGACTTTTTAAGATCTTTTTAATGCCACTTTGAATGAAAATATAAGACCAAAAACACATAAATATGGTCCATGATTTGGGGGTCGTTCTACATTACAACCAAATCATAGCGTGTGTTGCTTAATGAGACTCATTCAAGTTTACTTTTTGACTGTTTATTGAACATAAAGTTGCTCATTCGTTAATACCTGTATGTAAAAGTGCAAACAGTGACCCATAGTCATAGACTGTCTGCCTTGGATGCAGATAAATTATTTTAAGACAGATTTCACTCTAAATCTCCTTCTCGAAAAGTCCCGCAAAAATATATAAATAAATAAACAAAATCAATAGAACATTAACAAATCCTGCCCTGATAAATTTAAGATCTTTGAGTAATTTATTTAAGATTACTGTACAACACAGTATCAAAAGTTATGTACAATACATAACTATTGATTCTGAAAACTTCAAACAAAATCAGTTCATACTACTCAACTCTGGCTCTGTAGTGGACATCACTGCATGTGCTCAAAATTGCAATTCAAGACCACATATGACGTCGAGATTATACCGTACTCAAGGGAAACCAAAGAAGTCTCCTCAGGCCTTGAAAGGTCAGAGTTGTTGTATAAAGAAGAAGTGATACAAGCGCAGGATTGTCTGACAGGTTCAGTCATACTCTCGTACCACAGGCTTTTAAAATAAAGGTTCACAAGTCCCAAAATATAACTCGTAGTAACAAAAAAGGAGAAGTGATACCACAGGATAGTAAACTAAATGTGGAGCAGGTATCTCATTCAAAATGAGGGTATCTGTTATTTCAGTTTCAGTCCAATTAGAGAAGTTAATCAAAGCTGTTTGAGTCATAAAATCCTGATTTTCTCAACTGTGTTTAAGCTCTTATGGAATTACAGTTGTAGATTTTTCATAACTTGGCAACAAATGTGCTTTTTTTATTTCTTTAAGACATTTAATTATCATTTTTAAAACTCTTCTTAGTGAAATAATTTTCTCATAGAGAGTTTCACAGGTCAAGTGTAATTCCTAGAGTGTACCTGTATAAGTTTTTCCTCTCACATGGAGGTGATGTTTCTAATTCAGTCAAAGCTGCTTAGTCAGGTTTCTGCATTAACACACACTCTTGAACACACACTCCCACGCCACAGGTGGGTAAGGAGGGCTTTCTCCAGGGCTGCCCGATGATGAGGAAAATTCTTTTGAATTTACCTAAGGACACATTTTCCTCTCTGCACTTGCATCACTGGAGGGACTCCTGATAACTCAGCAGCCCTGAGGTGAAGCACCTCTCAGAGCAGCCGGCGCCCCCACCCACCTGTTCCTTTACGCCGAGAGAGAGAGAGAGCAGACGAGGGGTTTTCTCTTTCACTCTCACTTCCTCCTCTTTGTCATAGCCGTAAATACTAAGTGTGTATGTGTGTGTGTGTGGATAAACATGCAGGGGTAGGTAAAGTGTACAAGGGCCACGCTGACGAACAGATGTCGTCTCCTAAATTTCCTAAATGTGTAATGCTAATGATGATTGGAAAAAAAATGACAATTTATTTCCAATTTTGTGTCGAATTTTTCAGTGATATTTCCCCAAAAAACTTTCATTCTGCCCACATTTGAGAAATGAAAACAAAGATAATTCAAATTTGAAGTCTACAAGCTCCTATTGGATAAAATTTTGCAATTTTTTGCATCACACAAATGCATGTTCCTCATAAATGTGGCACCATTCAAAAGAGAAACAATCAGGCTTTCAGACGTTTCTAAGTCTTTCGTCATTTCTTTCAGTATTTTACTTTATTTTATATTGAAATATTATTTGGCTTCCTAAAATTTTAAACAAAATCACGTTGTTGAAACTGTTGGTAGTTATTAGGAAGCCCTGTAAAAATGTAATTGAAATGAAACTTATTACAAAAAACATCCTTTACTTTTTGTGCCAAGTGTATGTAAGCAAAAAAAAAAAAAAAAAAAGAATCCTGAACGTTGTCTTGAAATTTGGACACATCTTAATTTTTGATGCTTTCTACGAAAAAGTAATTTTAATTTTGATTTGGGTAGAGTTAAGAATGTGTATAAAGTAAAGCTTCACACTGAGAGTGCAGCAACTAAAATTGGCTAAAGGTGGGGTTGTTTTTACGCTGAAGACACTGATCGATTAAAATCCTGAGCTGCATTCAACTGAATAAAAAATAGGTCAAATAGGTCGTTCGTCCCACAGCAGGGGAATTTACAGAGTTACAGCAGCAAAAAGGAAAGTTAACATATAAAAACGGTACAGGACTATTTGAACACAAAACTGCAGAAGGATGAAATGTGCACAGACTGAAAATCCATCAGAAACGACACCTTGACCATCATCCTCCTGTCAGTCTTCACTGGACTTTCCTGAGCTGCTATTCTTCACCAGTCTGTTCACTCTTGCTCCCCTAAAGATCTGACAGTCCCCATAGCGACGGACAGAGGGACGCATCTATAACATCTCTTCTTTTTCCTCAGCCTTTTCTCCTCAGCTCATGAGGAACATTGGGCCTAGCACCCATTAGCATCAACATGCTACATAGTTTTCATGCTTTATATGGATGACTTTTACAGGCATTTTCAGGTTGATCTTCACTTTTCCACCCCCTATTGACAAACAATGTCTTATTCATAATGTTAAAATACTGAGTCAGCACTTTGATGTTGTTGTTGTTCTACTTAATTATTAAATTTCTTTTGTATGTTTTTTGGCTTTTCTCACATCCTCCAAATTTCAAACAATTCAGCATGTTAAGACGAATTGTGCTTGCATTTTTAACATGTATAACAATTGTACTTTTTAAGACATTTTCCTCAGTTTTTCCCCCATTGAAGTGAATGGAAGATTTCTGCAGTTATCTTCTCATAAAGAAAATTTTAATACATGAGTCCTTTACTTTTGTGTTGAATAATAAGTTTAAGAAAAAAGAGAAAAAAAAAGGCACAGCCTGCAAATAACAAAGAAACAACTTGCATGTAAGTAAGATGTGCTGTGTAAGGTTCTGCCACTCTTTGATGTACCGTCACCATGGAAACCACATAGGTGTTTACAATGACAGATCAAAATGTTCTGGAACACAGACACACAGGACTGTGTATCCGTCTCGTCAACCAACCAATAAAACCTAAACTCACTGTACTCACACCACTGTTCACAAAACTCTTTCCACAACTATTAAACCCGTCTTTTCACCACATCAACCCTGTTTTGCAACAGTCGCACTGGCTTCCCGTCACCAAACACATCAACTACAAAATCCAACAACCTCCATAATCTCGCCCCTCTGAACCTCACTGATTTTCTCAATCCACCTCAAAACCCGTCTATTCCACCTGCCCTACTTCTTCACTTTCTCCATTTTCTTACCTAATTTCACACAGCTATTATTGCAGCTTTTTTTCCCCCAATGCTTTTAGCAATTTTGTTTCACATTTTCTGCTTTCAGCTTCAGCTTTTCAATGGATTTGCTGCAAGGAAATGCTATTTATTGCATGTGACAGAAAAGCATTTTACCAATCACTCACAAAAATCACAAGGACAAATCACGTTGAATTTCATAAATTTACGAGAATATAGTCCTTAATTTACAAGGATAAACTCATTATCTTAGTCTATATCAAAGCCTCAGTTTCTTGTAGTATCTTTTCATGGTCCAAATACTTATGACAATGTGACGCTAATGCGCCAAAAAATGAAGTATGTTCTTATTCATGAATCTTAAACTAAAGTAAAACTTCACAAGATTCAAGGATTCAAGGAGTTTTATTGTCATTCATCACATGTAAACATGGATGGAGCGAAATTAGGTTACCCTGGTCAGCAAGCCCAATTGTAGAAATGAGAATGAATAAATATATACAAATATACGAATAAAAAAGAGAATAAAAGAACAACACAATCAACTAGCCTTTGTAATAAATAAATAGAACAAAATAATAACAATCTGTGCAAATATTGCAGTGAGCATTTGTCAGGGGGGGGGACTAAAGGGGACCACCAGAGTTCAACAGTCTCACAGCTTCGGGAAAGAAGCTGTTCCTCAGTCTGTTAGTCCTGCTCTTAATGCTCTGCAGCCTCCAAACAGAGCATGTGCGGAATGGGTGGGGTCCTTCATAATGCAGGAGGCTCCACATTCTTCATTTTCATACAGGCAGCTGCTACTCTTCTAAGAGCTTTGCTATAGACTAAAATGACAAGTTCATTCTCATAAATTCATGGCTCAATTCTTGAAAATTTAACATGGACTTAAGCCTCCATTGTACATTTGCTCACTGAGATTGATTGCTTCTTATGACATCTACTCTGCAGCAGTGTTTTTCTTAGCTATTAAAAACATCTATGAAAAGAAGTCCTTTTTATTTCACTGGTCATATTTCCTGTTCTCGGTCACAGAAAAGGATCAGTTTTAGTTCTAGCCTGTTTGATATCAAGCTACAAACTCTCCACAGGAGCTTTTAAGATGCTGAACAAATGAAACCATTATCTAATCAACTCTCAACACTCATTCTGAACTAGGAGACCTCTGCATCGGACTTCTGTGGTAAGTTAAAGGTTAAATATTCTCTTTTTGATGAGTAACACTGAGATGAAAGCAGAGAAGCATGAGCCTAAAAGGTCTAAAGAGATCAGATAAAATACTTCATTTATTCTCCTTTTTGCTAGACATCATTACTTTAGAAATGTTTCCTGTTGTTGCTCAGGGCCTGTGTGTTTGTGTGGGTGGCCACATACATTCAGGTTATCAATACCACACCTACGAACACTACCTATGACACAGCGAAGCCGCGGCTCCACTGATTCAAAATGAAAATGGGAAGTGCCGTCTTCCTGTAGGTAACTTTACGTTCACACACTTGCATGTATGGGCCCCACGCGCTGTTGACGCCACTATCGCATCACGTAGCGGTGACTGCCAGTGGAAAAGAAAACTTCATTACTCACACATCGTTTGTGATAGTTTTCCAACTCTATGCAAGTGGTTTTCCTGTGTCCTCACTCCTCAGGGATATGTATAAAAAGGTAAGCAACACAACTGTCTGCATTTCCAGTAAATCTTCTGAAAAGCTCCTTTTGGTGACCTGATACCTGCAGCCCTCTCTGAGAACATGAAGCTGACTTTTCTCTGCCTTTTTGCATTTTGCTGCTACTCCTTGGTCAGTTCATCGACAGATGGGAATAACAAATCACAGCAGGAACGAAAACTAGATGAAGTCCTGAGTTATTTAAAAGAGTTTAGAAACAGCCTGCAGGTGAGTTTTTCTATGATTTCTTTTTCACAACTTTACCCACTGAGGTGACATTTTTGGTGACTTAACGTGGTGTTTTTGATTTGTCCTGCAGCACAGTGAGCAGCAGCTGATCACTCCACCCAGGGACATCGAGGTAAGCCAAACTCAGAGCTGAACAAACTCACATCTCTGCCTTGCAGAGCTGCTTATATGATAATTATCCCACCGACTGTTTATGCTGATGTCATGAACCATCTACAGGAGGAGCACAGATACTGTTACTTTAAAAACAAGTTAAAATGAATCTACTATTTTGTTCTCAAAAATCCAAATACATTTTCAAATGCAAGAAAAATCAAATCTACAAAATCAGCTAATCATGGGAAATTATTTCTCTGACTTTTTTAAGCAGCATTTAGATTTCCAGAGACCAAACCAACTTTCTAGAAGCTGTGCATCCAACTTTAAATCTATTTCAGTGCACTTTCCTTAAACCTTTTAGATTAATTAAATTAAATTAAAAGCGTAGGTGTTTTTCATACCTTAAAGTCTTGACACTTTAGCACTCTGATTCAACACACTTGACTTCATATGCAAACAATCATTCAAAGTCAAGTGCATTTATTGAGCAGAATCAGCTGTGTGCCGCTAAATTACTCGTAAATCCAGCCTCGTTTCTTGTCAGGCTTTTCGGTGAGTCAAGTCAGGAGCTCGCTCGCTGTGTTTTTTTTAATAACTTCCGTTGCACATTCGAGCAAAATGTGATGAGTAATCATGCAGAGCGCAAAACAAAACCACTCACATACTTCCTCACAACACCGCATACACTCACAGCGTACTACAGCACGCCAGAGATGAAAAAAAAAAAAAAGTTAGATGTGTGTTTCACAGGGCCTCCTGACACTATGAAAAATATTACAATAGAAATGTCACTGATTGAACAAGCTGGTGAGTTTTTATACATGATATACTGAACAGATAATGAGCTTTATTCGTTTAGATGCGGAAAAGAGAAACTTTTCTTCGAACTGTTAAAAACAAACTTCGGTTAAGTTTCAGTTTTAGGGAAAAGTGTTGAGAAAGCTTGTCATTGGAAAGTTAACGGGCTTTACATGAAACCAGAAACAATGTTCTTGGAAATGTTTTGATGGCAGAGAATAATTTTTTTCCCTTAAATTGATGAGTGAATTGTGACAAAATCTCTATTTTAAGACCACAAAACAACAAAGTACTGCTGAGAAAGGTCTAGAGAGCCAAAACGGGGAAAATGAGAGAAGAAATTGAGACTTTGAATGCTGCTTTTTTTCCCCAACAGCAGCCACCACAAGAAAAGGTTTATGTGTTTTTCCTGCAAGTACTCGCTGTAGTTAAATATGATCATTTAGAAAAAAAAAAAAAAGTTTTGATTCATTAAAATGCAAAAAAAAGAAGTTAAGAAACTGTCAATATACACATTCTATATTCATTTAAAGTCAGCTCTAACATTGATATGATTGCTGTTATTAAAAATAACCCTTTCTTGGCAAAAGCAGCAAAAAAATGGTTCATGTTATCAAAATTGGACGTACTGGGTAAAATAAATGAAGATTTAAATGTTGATCACATCATATTTTGGGGTCATATTGATTTTTTTTGTACTAAATTGATCTTTTTTTAATATTTCAAACAGGACTGCTGCTGTCTAACAGCTCTCAAATGCTTCAAGGACAACCTGCCGGGGTCGGTCAGTGGAGCAGAGAAAAAGCGAGTCATGCTCTACAAGAGCCTGGGACATCGGCTGACGGTAAGTTTCAGCAAAAATAAAAAAATGACAGGAGTGATGTAAAAGTTTCAAAACTAAAACTCATCTCTGTGAGCAAATGCATTTCTTTAACATTCAAATGTGTTTAATTTCTTTCAGGAGCAAGTTTTTAGCTACTGTGACACAGGGAATACCGGGGTAAGGAGAAGAAAAACACTTATTTTCTTTAATAATCTTCTTATTTATCAGTTACTGTAGCATTTTGCTTTCATTATAGATGATTTTTGATGAATAACAGTCTCATTTCTTTTCTCTTCAGGCATGCCAAGCATGTGCTGCACATCCAAAGCAAAATACAACAATATTTTTCAAAAGACTGGAAGATCTCATTAAAACAGTAAGAACATCTTTTTAAAACTTCTCCAAAACATCAACATTCATGACATTTAAAATTTGAATGTGAAAACTAATGTTATTTTTCTCTATTTTAGGCCGTGACCAGGCTGAGGATCCAGTGAGAGAACAAGAATCTACTCATGACCATGGCTGAATGTGAAGAAGACACTATACTGAAGAAAGTTGCCTTTAATATTTAATTTATTCAATATTTATTTACATTGTTGTGGTAAACAAACTCAAGCTATAAAAGTTATTCTCTCAAAGCTGTTTGTCTGCCACCTTGTGGACATAACAGCTTTATTTTTCCTTTTTCACTGAGAGTGAAAGTTATTTATCTGTGATGGTTCTCAAAGAATTCAATGGCATTTATACTATGTATGATGTGGCATGATTCAGAGGTTCTTTTATTATATGATTGTATTTTTCATTTAAATAAAATATCTGCATCACATAGGATCTTTGGTTTTGTTTTGAAGACGATTTGTTCGCTTAAAAGTCCATTTTAGCTGCACAAAACTTAAGGTTGAGTTATAATGCAGGATGTTCCAAAGATACTTATTTTCTTAACACACAGGAATGACAACAGAAAGCAAACACTCAAAACTGAGTCAATTTTTGCAGCGCAGCCAGACAAATGATCCCAGAATCTGTGGGTAAACTATTTTAAATGGGTTAGCTACCATTAGCAGAGCTAGCACCAGCAGCTTTCAGTCCTTCAGCGTGTTACTCATCAGTCTGGTCACACGACAGTTTGACCCACAAACTGTTTTATCTGTGACACCATTTCATCTGTCATCTCCTCTTGTTTACATGGTGACATACATTCACAGAGTAACAGCCCCAACTAGTGGCAGGGATCTGTACTGCAGCTTAACCATTATACATGACCAGCATTTTGAGTCTACAGTGAAAACAGCCCACTTTACTTAAAGCCAGGTCAGTGTATTAAAATAATACATAAGCATTAAATAAGCAATAAATGCCAATAAAAATAGCAATAATGCAATAAATACCAACAAGATAAAGTCAAATAAGGATAAAAAATGAAAATAAAACATCAAATTAAAACTTTCCATTATGAATTTGACAAGATTAAGCAAGTCAGACGGATGTTGCACATTGAAACAGATATTGCCACGTGTACTGACTCATTTCCAGACAGATTGCACTGTCTTAAGTTAAAAAATAAGTTTCAGTTAAATTAAGTTGTCAGGTTAAAAAACCAGTGTCTGTGTATTAAAAGGAGGAGTTACAAAGTTTAATAGCCAACCTGACAACTCAGGTGATAATGAGGGATTTCCATTCATCTTATTATGAAACAAAACTTTCCTGGAGCTTCAAGTTTGGTTACTTTTATCACATAATGCTTACGAAATAGTTAATGTCTTTTAAAGTTTTCAGCTTTTCAAGCATAATTACAACTGTTAAATACTGTTCTCATTGTTTATGAGTCATAACGACTTGTTTGCAACAGATCTATTTTGTGTTGTTTTTTGTGTGAAACCAAAGATATTTTCACCATCATGGATGAATAAAGTTTGTTCTATTCTTGACCAACTGGTTATTCAGATAATGATGATCAAAGGTGATAACTGTTTGTCCAGTGAAGCATACATTTCATGCTTTTACTAACTTTTACTCAAATGACTTTTTCTCATTATGAACGATGAAGGGGCCTGTATTTGTAAAGCATTTTCTCATCCATTCTGACCCCACAAAAGCACCATCCACACATAATTCATTTGCATTTGGAACCTTTTCTAAAATGACCTGAAAATGGTGGTTCCTATTTCAAAATTAAGAGATAGATATGTGAAACAATTGAAAGGAGTCAGTGTTACTGAATTGTTATCTGTGTGAAAGATCCTGCACTTTATCTGTTAATCAATTTGTGTGTTATAAACTGTTGTCTTCCATTAACTTTTTGATGTCTTGTTATCATATATGGCTTTTTATGACCTGTTTTTATGACCTGTTTTTATGACCTGTACTGTTTCTCTTTTGGCCAGGTCACACTTCTACCAGAGTGTAAAGGGTTATTAACCTCATAAAACAAAGGTTAAATGAAATAATAATACAAAAACATTTACACACTGATGTCAGAGACTACCATCAGTATTAGAACTCAGACATATTCACGGAGCAAGAGCACTTTGGGGTTCAGTGTCTATACCACTGACCACAGCTGCTCTATATGTTTAGTGTGACGACTGATATGTGTAAAAAACAGCTGAAAAATGTAATAACTTACATTAGACTAAAAAATTATCTGTGACTGCTACAACTGGAGAATGCTTCTAGTTTTTCAGTTGTACAGTTTAGCTTGTTTGTGATATATTTATCCAATTTAAAACCTTGTGTACCTTGTGTAAAACTTGACCCATCGTTTCATGTTTAAAAATGATTTCATCTGTTATTTTGAACCAAAACTAGAGTGAGCACTGTTTATTCTGATGAGAATAAAAATATGTGATGTATATAATACCAGACTTGTCCCTGTCTTTACTCCGCAGATTGTTTATCCTATAACCTTTGTAAACATTCGATGACCAAATTCCCTCATTTTTTGTGTATGTTTTTTTTACATGCAAGTTTTAGTGATTATAGAAATATGGTGTAACTATAGAACACAAAAAACTCATCTACATGAACAAAGCTGTAAATGTGTTTGTTCTCCTTACCATCCACTAGAGGGCACCATGCAGGAGGCAATTTAAAGGTCAACGTGTTGTTGAATGTGACCTGTTATCTAAGTGTTTTTTTCAAGATTCGAACATTTTTTAAATATCCAGTTTTTACTTGATTCTTCTGTTGATGGGCTAAATGAATCAACTGTTTGTCACCCAAGAGGGGAAAGAATCTGTGCCAGGAACCTTCTTCACACATCTTCAGTGATTAAAGCCAAGTCGATCAACAATGGGAGATGGCGTGGTTCAACTCGGACCACACAAACCACAAACACTCTCACAATGACGGATGTAGACCTGTTTTTAAGCAGGTGAACTCTCTGCCAACGCCACTGCTGAGGACTTCCCAGATCACTCGGGGGATTTTAGTAACACAAACTCAAGGTGGAATTTTCCCAAGTTGCATTTCGTACCTGTTGCCGAACAGGTTGCAAACACTGAGGGTAATGAGGGCATTGCAATATTAATTCAAGAAGCACAAAAACTAAAAGAAGTTGACTTTTGTAACTTCAGTTTAACAAAAAGTATTTTTTCTTGCTCTAATACTTACTACTTACTTAACCATCCTCCTCATTCTGTTCAATTCACCGTGTTTTTAGAGACTCATAATTCAACTTGCAGCATTGACAGAATCTGTAACTTTGTTACTGATACTTTTTTTCACTATGTTAATCATCAAATTAAAACAACACTGATGTCTATTTCAATTCTCCTGCAGCAAAAACTGAACTTCAGAGCATCCAAAGTGTTGATTGTAATCCCCACATCATCTGGAGACAGACTGTTTAGAGTAATAAAATTCAGAACTATTTATTCTTAACTAATGGAGAGGACGGAGATGAAGGTAGATGGTTGTGTGTGTCTTTGCAGAGCGTTACGACTTTTTATGCGTATTTTGCAGTAGTCCCAGTAATTATGGTAAACACAGCTGCTTTTGGTAAAAACAAAAAGAACCTGACAATCCCTCAGTATTTTCTGACCTGAGTGTGAGGATTGTTGGTGGTGTAGTGACTATGACAAAGAGCTGAGTGAAAATGATGGAATATCATTTCTTGACCAATGCTCTCTGTCTTTACTTTATGTCCAGATTTATCTAACCAGATTTACCTTGTTTTTCTTTGGTTTGAAAGAAAAATCTCAGATCTGTTTTTTTTCCTTTGTTTCAGGCTTTTCAACTGTATAAACTATATAATAAACTAAAATGTTGCTTATTGTTGGTAAGTTTCTGGAGTTACCAGCCAATCAGAAATTTCACGGGCCAAATTTTCCCCTTGCAAAAAAAAAGGCAGATTGTGAGAGCAACTGGATTTATCATATTGATACCTAAAGCTTTCAGGTAATCTTAAACTAAAGTTGGGGTGTATATCTGATTAGGTAATCACAATAAAATGAAACTTAAGCATTAAACATGCACCTACAAATCATGTGGCCGATAGATCGACCTCAACTTCCTTAATTTTGGGGGGTCGGTGATCGGCCAATCCTTCCATATAAAACCAATCATCTCTGCCAGACCTTTATACCTATGTAGAGGTCTAAAAATCAGCCATTGTAGCTTTTGTGCTCTGCTCTGATACTTTATTTATTACATTTGGAAAACTAAAGACTGAAAAAACTGATACAATTTAGAAATTTGGACAGCAATATTCTAAAATTTTCATTTATATTTGACGGAAATACCTCATGTGCAGTTAAAACATCTAGTTTGTGTTGTTTCACAGGTATTATTCAACATTTTTCAATAAAATAAGATTGGAACATTGAAGGTGTATGCTGCCAGTTATAAAAAGAAATCGGTATCGGCAAAAATCTGAATCCGCAGGTCAGGCTTTTCAAAGATCGGTGATTGGTCAGAAAATTGTGATTGGTGGACCCCTTATAAGTGCATACTGCCTGCTTGTTCTGGAGCAACTATGGCCACCAAATGCTCCTCATGAACACGAGCTGAAAAGTGAGGAGGAAGGAGCTGGGAAAAGGCATAAAGCAAAGCCTCAGGACGGTGTGGGTGGAGGAATGTATCTATTCCCTGGTGCTTCCTGTGAGTTCATGGAGAAACACAGAGCACACTGAGGGTTTTATGGTGAGACAAAGACACCCCGGGAATTAACGTGAAGATAAAGAAGAGAGGCCACTTTCCTCTGAATGACACATCCCGCCCCACCCAGGCGGAAAGCAACATCTGTGTACACCAAGAAGTGTGAAAAACTTCCGACGGTTGTGTTCCCAGTTTTATCCCTGACCAAACTGGTTAGTGAGGTTTTATTTTCCTTTCAGATTTTTCATCCATGCCTCTGCCTGCCCTTCAAACTCTGCTAGGATGAAAAGAAGAAGCTCTCACAAAAGCTGTATCCATCTGTCTAATGTGTCCTGTAATTTACACAGCTCCTTGAAGCCTCAGTGACATCGACAGATTTTATTCTTCTTTAAATGTTGTCCTCTGAAGTGGGGCCAAAATGCCTGAATTAACCTCCATGTTGCCATAAAAAAATGCATACAATTTCTGTTAACATGACTCTTATTGGGATACCTTTTTTGCTTTTACAGAGTAATTCTATTGTGAGTACATCCAATACTTGCTTTCTAGATAAATCAAATGCAATGGACATCATAATGTTCTTTTCAAAGTTGATCTGAACCCAGTATCTTAAACTCTGTAAGTCAACTTTGAGATAAGTATCACTGTGTAAGAAGGTTTAAAATGAGTAGAGTTGCTAATTTGAGGCATTTTGAGGCAAAATGCCGCAATGATTACACAACCTTTAAAAACCTTGATAAAAAAGGCCAAAAGTTTTATGAAGGTAATGAAGATCAATTGTGCTTGAATAAATAACTAATTGGTTGAGTAGTCTGAGATGACATTAGTTGGCATTTTTGTAAACGTGATAAGGAGATCACAGAACCACAAACTGCAGGTGCGAGGCACAAAGCTTCTTACTTAAACATGCTTTAACTTCTATAAAGCTCAGTAACCACCAGCTGCAACCACACGGTGATGTCAGCCACCAGCCTGAACAGCTGTGCTGCACAGATGACAGCTTTTTGTTGTGCACCTGACAAAGGTCTTGGAGGCTTCTGTCTTTGGGAATTTCTTTTGGTTGTTTTTGACGCGTGAGTATGGTTGGGGTCGTTTCAGTAGTGGTCAGCAGAAAAATGGGTTATGTGGTTTGACCTTGAAAAATAAGAAAAGGTCTACAGAAGCATGAAGTCATAGGTCTTTGTTTTTCATGAGGCCATGTGACTGATGCTCAGGGTTGCTGCACAACTTGAAATGTGTAAGGACGACTGTACATTATGGGATAAAGAACCATGAGGAATCCAATTGAAAATGTAACCAGATGTAAATTTATGACCCTAAGGGAGGTGCAAATTATATTAATGTGTTTTAAGACCTGAGTGATGACATTTGGGTTGATTATAATTAGGGGTGTCCAGGTACAACCTTTTCACTTCTGATATGATATCGATACTGCAGCCATGAGTATTGGCCAAAATCAATGTGCCAACACAGGAAACTTGTGTATGACAAGTTTTGTACTTAGCTGCATGATCTTTTTCTGACTTTGGCGAACAATACTGACTGCGTGAATCAAAGATTTTGGACGCAGGCCATTATAATCTGAAATTAATTTCTTTTTTGCTGATACAATACCGGTATATAGGGCTGGGACACCCCTAATTATAATTACATGATATCAAAAATGCAGATAGTCAGTATCAATAATCATGTGCTGCCTTATTGGAGAGGGGGAGACACACCTGCTATTGTATGTTAGTCTATTGAAGCAACGGGTCAATCCTGGGTAAAATACTTAAAATCAGACCAAAGATATATAAATATAACAAATATATCATGTAGTTATTGGATTTACCAAAACATGGGGTGCAGATGGCCTAAGGGTTTAGGTCGAGCAAGTGCCCAGGGTTTGAGTCTGAGCCCCTTTCCTAATGAATCCCGTTAAGGGCATGAAAAGCCAAAAAAAATAGCCTTAAAAACTGAAATCTAAGCAGGTGATTATGTCTTATTTCTGGTGGAATATGTCTTATTGTCATTGATATAAGCCACATTCATGAGACCAGGCCATAAAAATGTCTTATTTCAAGTGTTTAAAAGACCAAAAATGAGGTCTGAGTTGCTTGTAACAAGTCAAAAAAAAAAAAAAAAAACTGCCTATGGGATAAGAAAAAAAGTTTCTTGTATAAAACTTTTCTCTTATCCCATATCCTATGGGCCATAGGGAGATTTCAGACCTCAATTTTGTCTTCAAAAAACTTGAAATAAGACATTTTTATGTCCTGGTCTGGTGCATGTGGTTTGAATCAAGAAAAATAGGACAATTTTTACAACAAATAAGACACAATGAGCTGCTTAGATTTCGATTCTTGCAGCGTAAAACTTGCTAATTTTGACATCCCACGCATAGCTTTAACTATAATTTCCAAATAGTTCGTTAATTACAAGAAGACAAACAACCTTGAGATCACCCCCTATCCCACCTCTTTCCCACCCTCGATACAAGACAGGAGTTTTCACTGTGAGTAAAAGCAAACTTGAGGGTGCAATGATGTGATATCATCAAAATAAAACCACACACATTTGCTAAACCTTTCCTTAAAAGCTGACTCAAGTGCAACACTTGATCTGAGGGTGAAGAGACACTGTGGTAACGTGGTGAAAACCTCCAGTGACATCACCATCATATCACGGAAACAAACATTCTTTCCCTTTCTTTTTCTTTAACCGGTGAAATGTGTGAGAGGAGTGACATTTGATGCTTTGGGATGTGTGTGTGTAAGTGACATCACTTCCGTCACTTGCGTCATAAGGCAAACACTTATTCAGACTGGTGAGTAAACTCAAACACAGAGTGGTATTTGACGAGCTATTTCTGGCTGGGCTGCTTCAGGTGTGACTGCAATCAGATTGGAAACTGAATATTAATTTCATATGCTACAAGAAAACTAAAAATACCTCACTTTAATAATTAATAAATGACTTCCAGCTTCAGGTAGAGCATGAGTAAACAGAAAACATCAGCAAGTGGACAGATAATCAAAGGACAGACTGTTTTCATGATGAAATCTGGTCTACATACCAGAGAAAAGTTCAATAAACAAGTCACTTGATGCTTATGACATCATTATCTGTGACATTTACACTGGAGTAACAGACATAAACTTGTGTCATTAACCAGAAAAAAAAAAATTAAAACCAAAGTCGAGCACACAGACCTCTACGTCTGAGACCTGGGTCATAATACAGGAGCCAGAGAACAAGTTCCAGATAAAGAACTGCCCCAAATACATCATGATTATAATGATGCAGTATTCAAGGATTTATAATTATGATAGTAAACAAAATAGTTGGGTAATATGTCGCAGTTTTACTTTGACCATTTCATAGTTTAAACTTCCTCTCACTATTTACTCTCAATATTGAGTCCCAAGTGTCACATTTGGTCATAACCTCAGATCCAAACCAATTTTCTTATATCAACTACACAAAGCAGAAATTAGACTCAGAGATTCATCAGTTAATGACTTACAGAGAGTCAGACTTGGTTAACTGAGGTTGATATACACATATTTCCTAGCTTTTAGTCAGTACATTTACATGCAGCTTATGGATCAGACTATGAGTTTAAGTCAGCACGAGATTGAACTGAGCATAGTTTGATCAGCACACGTAGATAATGGGATTTTTATCAGACTGGAGTTGAATTGGGCAAGTGTCAGTTCACCCTGTTGGTGTTAAGATTGAGCAAATTTCAGCTGGAAGAGGAAGTAGATGACCGTGATAAATACAGTCGCTGCTGCTCTACAACACAACAAACAAACAAACCATGACACATATATTCATAAAAACACAAAGAGCTAGCGTTAAATCCATCTTGACCATTGTCATAAAAATGTTCTTTCCTCTTCAGGTGAACCAGTTTGAAATGCACTCAGCTTAACTTATTAAAAAGTAAGATGTTCTCAGCCAGAAGTCTCATCCTCTCTTCAGCATGTGCGCAGACCGAACTAGATCTCTGACAGTGACTTTACAACAAAGCTATGACCTAAAACTTGTGTTATGCTTTTCACAAGGATGTAACACGCGGAAAAAAGACGGCTGAGGTCTTTTTTCCTGGCATCCCTTGGCTTCCATTCCCAAACTGCAGGGTGAAGTGTATCGAAAACACACGTCTACCAGAGCGTTTAACTTGGGTAGAAGAAGTCTGCCTTTGTTGACACCATTTTCAACATTATCTTTTTGCCTATTCCTCTTTCCTGTGTAACCACAAGGAAAAGTCATCACACTGTTTTCAAGGTGATCTCTGTGTGATGAATCAAATAAACGCCCCTGTTTTTGCACCCGTTTTAGTCAGACAACTGCGTTTAGGGAATGTAAAACTGAGACCCTGGAGTGTAACTGTTAGTAGACAATTAGCTGAAGGTCCCCAGTTAACACGGTCACGCTTTGCTCCAAAACACCGGTTGCTCTGTGACGGTCGTGATCCTGTGAGAAGTAGAACTAAGCCCCATTTCCACAAAGCAGTTCAGTTCGGTTGTGTCAGCTCGTCTCAAACATTTTGTGGCTTTTCCTTTGACTTAATCTGAAGCAGGTCCCCAAATTATCAACCTATACCGTCACACTTTTTGGTACCCTGCTGTTGGGGTGCCAGGAATTCTGATACGACCCCAGAAACACTACAGTTCATTGATAGCTCTTATTTATCGTCACTTCCTCTTGGCACACAACCTTCTCTGGGAGAGAGCTTGATTGTCACATGCCATTCATAAGGAAGACTAACTGCTAGATGCCTTCTATCCTTTCTCTTTGTTTACTGTTGCATTTTTCGTCTTGGTTGGATTTATTAGCAGGGTACACTGTAGCGCTGCTTTCCCATGTTACAGCTTCCAAAAAGGGCACAATTGGCTGTCTAAACGCAAACAAGATCAAGCTATAACAATATGTGCTGTACCAAACTGTTGGGCTTTTTAGTCCCATGGAGTATCCTTTCAGACAATCGACCTCAGAACAGCCAAAAAAATGTATGCTGCTTAAAGTTTTTATTCAAAGTTCACTTGTCCGAATGAACAGAAATAAATGCTGCTTTCACTGCCAGTTGTTTTTGTTAACACCATAGTTTTTCAAACTGATAAAAAAATATGAATTAAAAACAAATAAATGAGTATGCTGCAGCTCAGAAAGAGGCTAAAGTTCAACTATTAATCGAGTTTGGAATTTTTTTTTTTGCTGATTAAATACACAGCATCAAATGGAAAAGTAAAAGGGAAAGCTCCCCAATAAGAGCGGCATAATTTAAATTCCCGGCTCTGTAGGAGTGTGTGAACTGGTGGGAAATTTGACTGACAGTTCTTTTTTTGTGCACTTAAAAATGAGCTGAGAAGGAAAACACTTTCTGCTATCGGAGGGTTTTCATCGATCGTTATCTCTGACTCTGACCCTTCACCCACATCTTTGAATCTAACACACTGTAGCAGCGGAGGCAGCAAGAGATCTGATATGTCAAGTGATTGAAACCTGAACATCTCATCCCCAGGTGTTGAAACCTAGATGTATAAATTTATAGGGATGTTCAGAGAAAGAAGCAACAAGCGTGACAAATGCACTCTGGGGGAATTCACCAAGAATGTGTTGAGCCTCCTGACAGCACCAAGAATTGTGCATCACTTGCCCACTATCTGCTCCATCTTAAGGTCAAAGTTAAGTGGAAAAAAAAAAAATTGTCAGCAGTTTTGTGCATTTTGTGCCACTTTTTCCACCTAATTGTGACCATACACTGTATGTAGAATGGACAGCATGGATCCATCTTTAACCATTGTACGGTTTTGAAGCCAAAAGAACCTCGTTACTTGAGTCGCCATTGTGTAGCCAGAGTCTGCACAGTAGAGAATTTGGGTGGAACCAGGTATAAAAAAAAAAAAAGTTTTTTTTCTTTTAAGAGTCGGATCCCTTTTGAGCCCTCGTCCCTCAAGTTTTTTATACCCCCGATAAAAACTACACACAAACAGCAGCTGTTAACCATCATAAAATGAAACTTGTGTAAACTCGACACTAGTTAGACTCAAATTAGCTTCTACACTAGCTGCATCATGTTTAGCATTCAGGTGATAGCGGGCCTCAGTTGAAGCTAGAGTTGCGCTTTTACGCACACGTTTTGGTGACCTAATTTTTCATTCAGGCGCAGCAGCCTGACCGCAAAATACTGTAATCAAGACTGTTTAATAAACAAACTGGCAGACACTTCTTGTGAGTTTATACTGGAGCAAAAGTGGCCAAAACTCCCTGGGTGAGCTCAAAGTAGCGGCTATGTGCTCAAACTGAAATATGAGGAGCATTACACAGCGGGTGCGATAAATACGTGTTAATATTTTTAACGCAAAAATGTTACTGTAATAAATTAATCGCAATTAACGTGTTGAAGTCCCATCCCTAGTTTTTTAAATTCTTTTTTTTTCACTTTTTCTGAGGGTTTATTGCCCTTCTTGGATCTGAAAAAGCTTCCTCAATTTAAGTTTTATTACATATTCTTGTTTTTGTGATTTTCCTGTTACTTAGAGAGTCTTAAATTGAGGAGTTTAAACCACTAGTCAAACTGTGTCTTGAACTCTTTGTGCATACGCAAACACATAATATCAAATCCCTGTGAATTTAAATCAGGAAAATTAGCTGCATTTGTGTTTCTAGATGATAAAAATCGTATTAAAGTGTACTTTTTTCTGCAAATTGTACGGTAGTATTTCAGGCAATCGTCCTCTACATCCACCATGGGAGCAGATGCATCAAGAGAAGCGGATTTAGTAGAAGCTGTAAACGACAATAAATCTAATGAAGCCGATAATAGATACTGTTTTGATAAAAAGCTGACTTTGCATTTCAGATTGTGGCAACAACACAGCTGCGCCCCAGTTCCTTGACTTCTAAAGATTGTGGTTTCAAATATCAAAGAAACCTGCAACACACAATGTTGCTGAACATGAAGATGTGAAAGCAGGAAGTTTGCAAGACATTAATTTTGAGTTCAGACTGAAAGCTGTTGGTTCAGGTTATCAGTTATCAGGTAAAAAAAAAAAAAGTGGGCGCACGGACTTCACAGAAAGATATCACATCAGGTGGGATGCCCACACAGGGCGACAAATTCCATGGATAGAAAATTTCCCCAACCCATGAGCTCACGTCAAAATCCTGTCACACTTTCTATTTCTTTTGAGCTGACTTCACCCCCCTCCCCTTTTATTAGTGTTCCCGGTCAACAGTTCCTGAATCAACACAAAGACCATTAATTCTCCCCCAATTTTTATTCACACTCTTTTTATTCGAGAGTAATAAACACAGATAGCTGATGAGATTACACTTGCAAAACAAGAAATATATAGTTCCTCCCACACTGCACCTTTGTGCATTTTGTGTTTTCCACTTTTTATTCCTTATCTTTCTTAAACTTTTCTTCATTTTGCATTTAAAATCTTAGATTTTTCATATTTTATTATATAAACTGTATAGATTCTCATTCTGTATTGTTTAAGTTGTTGCTAGTTGTGTTATTTCCTGGTTGAATGTTTAACATATAAGTCAAATTCCTTGAATACATACATGTACTTCACATTGAAGCCCTGATTCTGGTTCTGATTGTATGTTCAAGTGCAAAGTGCAGAGGATATCACAAGGCCTTGAGGCAATCAAATGTAAAACACAACATTTTTGAGTGTTTTATTTTATAGATTCATCCTGAAGGCATCTCTAAACTGAAGCCGAACCGGCCTCCGAGCGAAGTAGTAACGAACAAGTGGTGACAACTTCACATGTCAAGGTGTGAAAAGGGAATGCTTGGTGACCAAACGACCTCTGGGGGATCCCCACGCGTAGGTGCAAAGGAACCCTTTAGTCTTTCCTGCGTTGCATGTTGCGACACACTGAGGACACTCCTCGTTCTATTTTTAGTCACAACCCGTTACTCATCAACGTCACTTTTCCTCATCCTATTTGTGCGTTTTTACACAATCACTTTCCCTTTTTTTCTCTGGTAAGATTTCACATTTACATATTCTAAAACTCTGTGAGGCTTCCTGTTTGACTTCACACATCATTGATCTTTTCTGGAAACATACCTTTCTATGAACATCATCACTGTTTAATACTACTACACCTACTTCTCACTTACTTTTCATTTTATTTAAAATCATGCTGTCATTTTCAAAACTACATTTTTTTCTTTTATATTTATTTGTGTATTTAAATTGAGTGCATATGAGTTCACAACTCCATAAATATACAAGTTTCCATCCGTAGCTCTTGGCTAAATATTGAAATATGCTACCCAGAGCTAAATAAAATACAACAACACAGAATTAAAATTTGACTTCTCTTGACATGAAAACTGTGAAAACACATACCAGTGTTATATTCATATCAAATAATCATCTTTTTTGTTTCAGTTTTAAGGAAATCTGTAAGATGCAAACTTTTTTTTTTAAACCAATTGCTGCCATTCTGCTAAAAACAAAAAATTAAAGTAAATTAAAACTAAACCCAAAAAGTTGTTGTTGTTTTTTTGGTTATGAATGATGCATTTGAAGTGAAGGTTTGTGGTCTTTTTAGCTTCTCTGAAGAGAGGAAACCAAACCCTTGACATCTGTCGCTCTCGCACTTTCGTGTGATATCTGCACCATGAAATACTTAAAACGCTCATAAATGATATCAAACTATTCTCCCGTCATGCAGTTAGAGTGTTTTCCACACAAGTGATAAAATGACCAATCTCTATATGGTTTTTAAAAAAAGTGTTAAAGAAAATATCCTTTAATACTCAGTGCTGCTAAAATGTGTGTAATTAATTTGTTTAATCATCAAAGGTCAGTCTGTGCCCACTGAACCTTTTTTTCTTTGGGTTTTCACCAGGTTGTTGATAAGGGGAAAAAATTGCCTCATGATTAATAGGGTAAAGATGTTGCTGCAAGAACACACCTATACCATCCCACTCGTTTCTTTTTTTTTTTTTCTCTTCCCTTCTAAACTATAAAAGCTGCATTTGGCCCCATCAGAAGCCACAGAAACTCAGAGGTGTCAAACATCTGATCAGCAATCTGCAGTCAAGCCTCTCAAAGAACCACCATGGAGCAGTGTTTCAAAATCGTCCTCGGGATGTTTTTCATCATCGGGTCTCTTCAGGCGAGCCCCATCTGCACTAAAAGCACCAAGGAACTTTCTTTTGACTTCGACATAGAGGACATGGTTTTCAACTATACCCAAGACGAAGTCTCCTGTGTAAGTAATTTCAGCATGAATATCTGTTTTAAATGTAACATCTCTACTGAAAGAAAATGATTTTAACTCTTTGTTGTTGTTGTTTTTTCCTATAGGGGCCCAATGTGACTTTCATCACCCCAATAGACGTTAAGGTAAGAAATCACCTGCTCTGTTTACATCCCCATGTGTCTCAGCTGTTTCTTCAGATGTCTTTTCATACTAGAGCTACATGTCTGTCTTTTAGGAAGGCTCAGGCCACTTAAATCAATCAGAACGCTCCTCAAATAATCAGTGATTTCATCAATTAAACTCCAACAAACTACAAACAATCTAACCGGTATTTGTTCTTTTCAGCCAATCTGCTACACCAAAGCCCTAAGCGTCTTCGGTAAAGGACTGAAACAAGCCATGGCAAACTGCACAGATGAGAACGATCGACTTGGAACAGTTCTGGTTCATATCAAAGACGAGTACCAAGAAAGCACAAAACTCACTGTGAGTATCCAAAGTGTTGTACTATAAAAAAAAGAAGTTCCTTTCTGTCCCTCCTCTGTCATGATCTGACCCTGAACCTACGATCTCTCCTCAGATACCGGAACATTGTCCGTGCTTCGAGGAATCCCCTAAGCAGTTTGTAGAATTCCTCAACACCTTGGAAGCATTCCTGAAGGAGCTCAACAACATAAAGTCACAAACTAAGACACAGTAAACTCAGAGATGCTTCCCCAACTTCTATCAGTATTTCTTCTCACACACTAGACTAAAATGTGATGTTTTTTTACACACTGCAAAAAAGTTCTCAAATAATTTATTTTATTTAATAATTTATTTATTTTTTTGCATTGCCTTAACTTATATGAACAACATGTTATGTTTTGCTAATAAAATGTGATCAATAACAACCATTGTGTGTGATTTTGTCTTTAAGTCTGGGTGCACTTGCTTATTCAGAATGTTTACTCCTTCTTATACATCTAAAAATGGGACCAAATCAAAGTCAAATATTCGAGTTAGAAATTATTCCAAACATAATATTGTTACTTATTAAATTGTTGTTCTCACATAGATATAAAAATAAAAGAGGATGCAATCAGATTAACTCAAGGAGCAAGTTAGACGCCTGTCAAAGCTACCCAAGAGTTTAAAAAGCTTAACTGATAATTACACTAACCCTTAAGCCCAAATCAACCAAAATTCACCAACTAAAGATCTATTTTTTAGGTGTACAGATGTCATACAAACATAACTCGAAATACTCAAAATAAATCCACCCGAAAAGCGAAAATACTTTGGATTCAAATCACACAAATCATTTAAATGCACCTTTGTGCTATTACTGATACTGACAACAACAGAAATCCCTGCTTGTAAAGAAAAAAACACTTCTCAGCTTTTAAACACGTGATTTTAACATTTCACTTCTCCTAAAAAGTGTTCCTCTGACTCTATTTCTGCAAACTTGAGTAAGCCTGCTGTGCTATAAATTCTAGATATTAAAAGTCATACTAAAATAATCCTCAAACCTGACCTAGATTACATAATGGACAGCTCAAATCTGAGGTTGATTTTTTTGGCTGATAACACTGATCACAATTTAGTCAGTGATGGAGTTCAGGGACAGTTTAAGAATGAAGCAAAACGCAGCAATGGGAAAACACCAACACATAAAAAGTGAAATGGACCGTGTGGAAACACTGAGAAGACAGAGTGGAAGCGGCAACGACAAACTGTTCCACGGTGGAAGAATTTCACACACAAAAGATGCTCACATCGAATTCAAGTCCTCTAGGTATGTCTTATACTCCTCTGAGATACAGAGAAAACACAGAGAGAGCCTGTTGCGTAACAGACCCACTAGTAGGTGCTTGCAGGAGCCAGAAACCACTTCAATTAGTGCAAAGCATGCTGGATACATCAGAAGGAAAACCAACACAGCAGCTCCAGTGATTTAGTATGATTTACAATAAATCTTTTTCAGCGCTGGTTTGATTGAAAGGACTCAACATTTGAAAGCAAAAAGAGTCTCAGTTCAGGGTGGAGGTGTTGTCTGTACAAAGGCTGAACGATATAAACAAAATTTCATATCTCGATATTAATGCCAGATATCTCGATATTGATATGATACAATATGACTCTGGGATCACAGAAAATTAAGAATTTTTCACAAAAATAAAAGCATCATAATCTAACAGGATGTGGCAAGTGAGGTTAAAGGATCAGAGCTCACTGTCAGTTATCAACATTAACAGAGAGTCACTAATAATCATGTGACTGTCTGAGCTTTACATGCAGGGTGAGCTGGGAAAATCTACATCGTTGATATCTTCAATATTGGGACATTAATATCTTGAATTTTCACATCTCGATATTGATTCAATAACAATATATCTTAGCCCTAGTTTGTCCCTCACAGTTCTCAAAGCTAACATTGTCTGAGCTCAGCTATAGTGATACACAAACATAACGTTATGAGAAATTCAAACAAAAAAAGAGCCAAAAATCTGCACAGAAACTGTATAATACTGTGTTGTGGATTTTTTTGATTAAAGTAAGCAATTTACCCTACTGAAGGCAAATTCCCAGATATCCTTACATATAGATGCCAGCTGTCGCGTTTGTCAGACAGTTGTCTCCAGGAGAAGACAGGGCCATAAACTAAAATGTTGTCGTCTGGTAACTGGAGACAAGCTCCCTGTCTCCAGGCTTTTCAAAGCACACAGCAGCTGAGCTGACCCACAGATTTCTGCCCATTGACGATTTCAATGTTCTCTGTAATAGTTAAACTTGAACACATTCTGAAAATCCTAACAGGTCCTGAGTAATTCCCTTAATTCCAGGTTCACTGTCAATTTGCTGATGTTCATTTGACTTCATGGACACAAACTTGTAAGATGTAATACCAGATATTATCTGTACTTCTCCTCATTGATCAGGTGGTATCCTGTCCCCTCTACAAGGCCCTGCTGCACCAAATGACAGCCAATCACCACTGGAGAAGGAATATCCCCACGGGGTTTTTAACGAAGGCAGGCTTCTACTCAGGGGGCTTTTTTCTACACAGGTTTTTGGGATGGAGAAGTTATGTTGGAAGACAGGATGAGGGGTTTTAGACTAAGAGTTTTGTTAGAAGGTTTAGGAAAGGTTTTAGGAAATGCAAGAGGTTTCTTTTCAGTCGTTGTTCATGTTGTTTAGTTTTATCAGTTGGTACAGAATATTTAACGTGCTGCAAATCTTTCAACCCAGAAGCTTTGTTAAAGATGGCTAGACTTGAATAAACTTTTTCCTGGATTCAAGCTGAATGGACTCTCCTGCTGATTTGGACTCCTCTTTTCATCATTTTTTCATGGGTAAATGTCTTAGAATTAGGAGACCTAGGATGAGACATTATGTAGTAGTAATGGGGGTCCTCCCCCACCTTATATTAAAGTAACAGATTCAACAAGTCACAAGCAAGCCCGAAAATTAAATTCTAAAACTGAAAGCATCGATTAATCATTTGAGCTTTTGTCCATTACACAGCCACCAAAAATCAGTGCATATTCCTGATTTTAAGGTCATAAAAGTTACTTTTTTGTAACTTTATGAGAACATCCTAACTTGTTTAAGGTTTTCATATCTTTATCCAGCAAAATAATACAGTGACGTTTACGATGGTTATATCAGCACTTGTAATGACTAGGGATGAAGATTTCATTGATACTACTGTCATAGCATTTCCGCTTGTTGATGTGATTCTTTATCAATCCCTCCTGTGAATTTTCTGTGTACAAAAATTAGGCTTTACAGGTTTTCTGCGTCGAATTAAGTGGATGTAAATAGATAGAAATAAGTCTAATTTTTTGCAAATTGACACTGGATCCTAAATCTCTTGATGCACATTGATGAAAATAAGAAAAAAATGTACGTCACAAGAATTGCCGGCCACCCCTAAGTGTTTAATGTTTGGGGCCTTATGTGAAAACCAGCCATGAGTCTGCTGTAACTTTTCTTTTATCTCCCTCCATGGAAAACATTTACCTGCAATGTATTTTAAAATTTAAAGTAACTGTGATATGTTTCTGTGATGAAAGTTGAAATTCAGTTTTAAACCAAACTTATCTCAATGTACCTCACACCAGCATCAAGATTACATTACATTTTCTATATAGTTTTTGGCACGTAAGGAGATGCTGAATATCCTGAATCAGAGTTTTCTTGAGAAACTGGGACTTGCAAGGAACCAATTATCGACATTCATCCCTAATAATCATCAAAGCAGATGTTTGCAACAAAAATCAATGAAAAAGTTGTTTGTTTTAACTGCTCTGATCTATTTGCGATTCATTCTTTCATTCAGTTCCTAAAACTTGCTTTTAAAGGTTGTTTTAGTTTATGGGTGAAAACTATTCAAGCTGTTGTGAGCTTAGCTTTATCTAAAATAGATAAAAATGATTATATAGAGGATTTGTTTTTGAGCATCACAAAGGTAAGAGGATTGAAAGTTGGGGGTTTAATGTATCTGAATTTATCATAAAAGAAGAGTTGTATCTTCACAAATATTTGCTCAGAACAGAGAAAAAAAAGGACAGAGAAAGTACAAGCCCTCTGAATCACAACCTAAAGGAAGCCAACCTAGTTTCAGAAGAGCTTGAACTTATGTACTGCTCTGCTTTAGGCCACAGGAGGGATTTTACCATTCAGAAGCATCATGACACAAAAAATTCCAAGTGTCATGAAGAGGAAAAACAACACTGATGCATTAGTTGATACAACCAACCAAATACAACCAATCAGCCCACCATTTCCTACCCCACACCTTTTTGACACAAACTAGCCCAGGGGCTGAGCAGACCAGCAGAACATCTCGTGTGAGAAACAGGTTGATCAGTTTGTCGAGCCCTGAAGCTCAATATGGAGCACTTTGTAAGAATTGCCCTCTGGGTGGTTACTCTCTTCTGTCTTCAAGCAAAACCTATCCTTATACACGAGGCACTGATTCCTTTAATGGAGAGTCACGTGAAATGTGTAAGTCCCTTTCTGAAAGTTTTATTTGTTGTTGATTTTCTGCTAGTTGCTAATATAATCTTTTTTCTGTCCACACAGCCGCCTGATTCAAAGTTCTACACGCCACCAGGTGTGGAGGTAAGAGTACATTCAGCTTCTTTGATTTTCAGCTTAAAAAGGGGAAAACTCCCATTACAAAATGTTTTTTTGTACTTTAAGAGATAAAAGCAATACTGGGGGCTCCTCAGCATTAGCCTCAATATTCAGGGTTTTATAGTAGAGCCTCTATAACCACATGTGAAAGTTCTCTAGTACAGGAAATTGGCTTGCCAGGTGTTGACACCTCACACATCTGCAGCTTCTTCTGCTCGCTGACTTCTCTGCGTGCAGCCACAGATTTGACTCAGTTGTGACAGCAAAAGGAAGTAAAATGCATCTCTCTCTTTCTCTCTCTCTTCACGAACAGAAACAATGCATTACTACAGCGCTGGACTGCGTGGTAAAAGAGCTCGATGGAACGGTGAGAGAAGAATGTACGGACGATAAAGACGACATCAACCGGGTTTTGGAATTCTTCGACGATGCAATCGAAGAGCGAATGTCAGAAGGCCAGGTAAGTTTTTGAAACTGCATAGAGTTGAAAATGAAGCCTCACAAGGAAATGAAAATATAAAAACTCTCTCATGCGTCTTCCTTCTAGGGTCTAACAAACTCCAGTGAATGTGCCTGTGAAATGTGGCCACAGAAGCCTTTAAAGGAGTTCCTGACCAGAGTGGAAACCTTACTTCAACAAGCAAATGCAGATGCTTCAGTGTGAAAGAAAAGTGTCCTCAGGTGGGAGAGACTGTTACAACCTCAGCGTCAAAGATGTGCAATCGAACAAATGAAGAAACACTGCTGCACTGAATACCTGCAAACAATGGACGGCTGGATGTCATCAAGCATGTGCTGACACGTCCAGCGTCTGATCGAGGCAGAGGAACTGTTCAAGCACGAATCGATGTGTATCAAGGAAGTAATGTAACCTATCTACATCTTTACATGATAAGTTGAAAGATTTTGTTTCTGAACACTGATTTGAATCATTTGCATTTCTGAAGTCATGAATTATTATTTATTTTAAATTCTATATTTGTACTTGATCTTTATAATGCACAAAATGTTCAAAAACTGCTGTGAAATGTGAAGTTCTCAGGTTTAAATGATGGGAATGTTTTTCATGTGAAGCTGTTGATTTGCATTTGTGTGTATTTAATGTTAATTTAAGATGCTATGTTATATAATATAAGCTATAAATTAATAAATATTATCTCAAAGAGTTTCAAAATGAGTGAATGATGTAGGAAAGATGATGGAAAGTATGGATATAAAACATCTTTGCTGATATAGCCCCTGTTTTCTGCTCAGATGGAACTTCATAGATGAAAAAGTCTTGACCTTTTATTTTCAAATTAGCTTCTCTAGGATGTAAAGAAAGCAGCATATATTGAGTATGAGTGAGTTATCTCTGGTGAGCATTAGCAGAGACGTGCCTCACGTGGGAGATGATTAAATGCGGGCTCTGTAGGAGGCTCAATTTCCTCAGGCCCTTTACTCATCAAGCTGTCTGCCGCAAGCTTGAGAACGGAAAAAGAAGTAAAAGTGAGGTTTTGTCAAGTCATTAGAGGAACAAATCCCACTTGTTTCCTACCAAATAGGAAATGTAAGAGAACATTTCCTCTCAGACAGAAAAAAAAACTCAGAAAGCGTGGGCCTTTTACAGAAACTGGAACTGGAAAGAGCAAATGAAAACTATCAAGAGGGAAAAGAGAGGGGAATAAATATTTGATTCTATGCACTCAAGGAAAACCTGAGTATGAAATGAAGACAGAATGTCATTAAACTAAATCTAGATCCTGTTTTTTCTTGATTGAATGCTGGACTTCAGTCCTGCACCAAAATGATTTTATGAGAGATAACGACGCCTTAATGTCATCAAACAAACTTCTGCACAAAAAAATACTTCTGTCCATTCTTTATTCATTCTGCAAGATTGAAAAATCTGACAGTGCAATATTTCTTTTACCTGAAATATGTCTGAATACCAGATAATGTTATTTGAATTATATGTTTCATGCTCTACAACTCTGTGCTGAACCCTATTCGACCAAAGAGCAACATTTTTGAAAACTACCTTTTCAAGAACAACACTGCAGGTGGTGATATGTGGCAAAAATAGTTAGAGGTAGCTTTAAAGATAAAATTTAGATTTAAAAAAATGGGTAAAAAGGGATGGATATTGGGGAAAAAACTTGGTCAGAGAGTAGTAAAACTTTTCAGAGGCCTGACATTTCTGTTTAAAACATCTCTTCTTTAATGATAGAATGTCATATTCTAATTTTCTGAGACACTGAATTCTAGCTTTTCATTATTTGTAAGCCCTAATCATTAACATTTTAAGACATAAAGGCCTGGAATAATTCCCTCAATGTTTAATGAGCATATATGATATCTAGGTTTCCTTTCTGGAATAAGTGATGAAAAGTATTCAGCTATCAATTTTTCAGCTATTATATGTTGATTTTTGAGAAACATCAGACTGAATTGGCTCTTTTTTTTCTAGGTTTGAATATTCAGGTCAGTTAAAGATGCAATCTGTAAAAACGGAAATCTAAGCAAGTCATTATGTTTTATTTTTAGTAAAATTTCTCTCACTATTCTTGATTTGAGCCAAATCTACTAGACCAGGTCATAAAAATGTCTCATTTCAAGTTTTTTAAAGACAAAAATGAGGCATCAATTGCTTGTAACAAGTAAAAAATATATATCTGCCAATGGGATAAGATAGAAGATTCCTGTTTTAAGACATCTTTGAAACTTCTCAGGCGAATTCGTCTTATCCCATCTCATTTTTGTCTTTAAAAAACAATTTTTACTACAAATAAGACATAATGACTTGCTTAGATTTCCGTTTTTGCAGTGTGGTTCGCGAAATAAACATTTCAATAGAAGGGGGGAAACATGAGATACTCATGCTTGTGTCTAATATTTACGTTGTTAGCTTATAAAGAGTTACAGCTGCGTGCGCATTTTGGCCAGAGGAATGCTGCAGAGAATGGTTGGTCAAGCAATGTGAGGGACTTAACCCAAAAGACGCAATTTCTAACCAAGAATCATCACTTTAACAGACAGTGAATGACTTCCAGTTCCGTGAGATGTGAGTGATTTGATGTGTGACATCAAAAATGTAAAAAAATATTTAGCGGAAAGACATTTTTAGTGGGGAAATCCAGCACGTACTCCAGAGAGAAGTTAAAATCACACTGCCACTGTTTGCTTATCATCACATTATTCATGGACAATGACAAGACTGTGAAATATTAAGACACAACGTCGATTAAATGGTGATCGTATAAACCAGAATCTTTCACAAACCAAAGACAAGCACACAGACTGCTGAGTCTGTTCATAGCCTTAGCCCCTTGAGACCAACTTTTTCATTAAATACACAGTGAAAACTGGATTTAGAATATTGGCAGTTAATGTTACTTATTTGCCTTGAGCCTGGTTAACTGAGGTTGGATAAAGAAAACACAAATTTAATAACTCAGCCACAGATGTCGCCGGTGTTTCAGTGTGAAATGTGACTCCGTTAACTGGTGACTGTCGGCTGACCATAATAAGGCGAGCTATAGCACAGTCACATTTACCTCCAAAACACTAATAGACAACTCAACAGAAGTTGACTCTATAGTGAAGTATCTTTTCTGACAATTGACCACAGAACAAGCAAACATCTTTATGCTGCTTACAATTTTAATTTCGCATTTAAAGAATGTTAACCCTATACAGGTCCACTCAACTATAGTTAATTATTAATTATAGTAAAAAGACTGAACAAAAAAAGTGTGATTTCAGGGGTAATGCTGATGGGACATCCTTCAAACAAGAAATAAAAACACAGACAGTAAAACTAGGATACAGGGATTATGCATCACGCATCAACCAACTGTCTAATTTTTCACTATGAGAATCTGTATCTTAAAGGTGTTCTCGATTTGTCCAGCTGGGGCGTGCAGTTCCTAATTATAAAAGGCAACAATGAAAAAAAATCATCATCTTCTTGCAGAGTAACTTGGCAAAGGTGCTACAGCATCTGAAGCCTCAGGTCACAAATGTTTTCGCTTTGTGACCACATCAAAAGAGTCGCGTATCCTGTTTGTCTCTAAGACTACGAGTATCACCTCAGTGGCTGATGCTGAAAAAAATGTTGGGCTCATTTATGCATTTAGTTGTAGAATTCTATTTCTGTTTTGAGGTACATAATCAGCAACTTTGATATCTTTTATCACCTTTAAATTGTCCTCACCAATTTTGAACCTCCTAAAAGAGCCAAACAAAGTCATTGTTCCTGTTATCAAGTTACACATTTAATACAACTTTCTGTGAAAACACTGCAATAAGTCATTTTGGAGTTAAGTCCAGCACATAATTAAAAACAGAAAAGTGGGTTGGATATCTTGTGTGTGGCAAAAAAATTAAAGTGTGTGAGGTTCCTCTCTCCTCACTTTCATTTGCAAACAACACAAGAAAAGGAAACTACAACATGAAATACTTATAAAATCTTAACACAGCAGGAAACAAGAGAGTTATTGGCATGCATGCACATATCTGTACATACATGCACAGTAAAGCTTTGTAAAAGATGCATAAATCAAACACTTGCTGCCCTGAATTATCCTTTGATGTAACAAAAAGTAAGGCGAGGTGCCGCAACTGTATATAGAATACAACACGGAGATATCAGCAGCAGACATCAACTGTGATGATGTACATCTGAAGCAAAATCTTACCAGTGCAAGTAACTCAACACAACTGATCAGCATTTGATAGTTCTCAAGTTTAAGATACAACACAGATAAAAACAAACAAATACAAAACCTGGAGCTGTACATACAACTGAAACACGCCATCCTTGAACAAAAGTTGGATGCACTGGTAATTCCTTCTCCCAGTCAAACCAGTAGGAAGTAAACACACATCTCCATTCACAAGTCTGCACAACACTTAAGAGTAAATGATCCCCTGCAATGCAAACACAGGAAACCAATGCATTTCCTGTTTGCGCATGAAGCAGAACAACAGCTTGCAACTACTTTTGGGTGGGGGGGTCAACCGGTTTGAAGTGAGGGAGATACAGCTTCATAAAACAGTGCTGTAACATTAATATTCTGCTGATTGGAACGAGATAATTCCCTTGGAAATGCACCAGAAGATAAAAATATCAGCTCAGTTATCAGTCATCAACTACTGGTATTAGTTTGTCCATAAATCAATAATAGCCGATAATGAACATGAAGTCATCTATCAGTTGCAGTTATTGTTCCATCACCTTTGAAACTTTGCTTCCCTCAGTGAGATCACTTCTACCCGGTGACGGTTGATGTTTGCAGAACAAAGATCTACAGCTCCCTAGAAGTCGAACGTTGATTTTGTTGAGTCATGGTGTATGCATGAGATGAGAACAAAAATAATCACTTTGGAAAGACAGAACTCAAATGTTTTAAGCAAAAATAACATGACTTACACACAAGCCTTTGAAAATATAAGAAAATATAAGGCAGGGATAGACAGCAAAGATGAGACCACACGTTGTTTCTTTGTCATTTGTATTATGCATGATTGCATAAAGAACCACTTATAACAGTTAGCAATATCTGAATAGCATTCTCAGTACCAAATGTAGTGCACAGTAAAGAAATGAATAAGCCCACTGGAGAGGGCGGAGCCTTTACCTTGAAAGATGGACAAACTGGGCTACAAAGCAAGTTATTTGCTTTAAATAATGTCTTGGGAAGTAGAAAGAGTATCTGGTCTCATCTTTTGAAAATTAGAACAAGCCCCATGAGTCACGGACTATCAACAGTTCAAAACTACTCTTGAAACATGAACGAGGACTTTTTCTCTTAAGAAAACACAACAAATTCTTCACAGCTAAGTGAAGAAGTCCACTAACATAGTTTTTACTAATTTTTATTTACATGCTGAAGTTTTCACTAACCGACAGCTTGTCCAGCCAGGAACCAAAGCCCTGCTGCAGCAGGTACGCTCGTAGAAGGTTCTTGGCCTCTTGGTACGGCTTCGCCATCCTCTGCAGTCACAAAACAACAACAGGAGTTAGATGAACAACACGGAACAACTGCTACAGGGAGCTAGGAATACAAATCAAATGTACAACATATTCATCAAAGTCAAATGATGGAAGGAAATTGAAAATAGTGCTGCAAAAGTGTAGTGCAGCCAATTATGTATAAAGTGTATGAATGCTTTCAACAGTCAACCATGTAAGAGGTGGGAACTGAAACCATCTTTGCAGGGAAACAGAGCAAGTACAAAAAAGTTAGGACTTTTCGACAGTTGCAGGGAGACATGGAAAATGAAATTAGAAAACAATCAAACAGACATTTTTCTCTTATCATTGCATGTAGCAGATCTTAGAACAAACAAACAAACGAGTCATTTTACATGAAAATGTAGCCATAAAATTGGATTCTCTGTTGTTTTCTGATTATAAATCTTTATATGCCCGAGTAAATATGAAAAATCCAATCTATGTTGATGCCAAATGCCACGATATCTGCAGTATCCAGCAAGCCACATGACTGACAGACAACTGGAGACCGAGGAGTTCCCACACTTTCTACACCATTCCCACCCACCAGTGCCATCAAATTTGAGGCCTTTCCCAGAAAACTCAAATTTGAGTCATGAAATGCTTTTTTTTAATAGTCATTAAATAGAAATCGGATTCAAGTTTCAGAAATGGAATTAGCAAAAATGGCCAACCTGTTTTTTTATTTGGTTTCAGAATTGGAAACAGATTGAACAAAGGGCACATGAACCCATTTGGAACCAGAAATTCATGTTCAAAACACATTATGAGGAGAACTAGACCATTTTTGTAACTGCAAGAGTTACTCAAGCTATAACTAGGTTACCTTGGCTTCTCTGTAGGAGCTTGTGGCCAGTAAGTCCTGTCTCTGGGCTTCTTTGGCCACTAACTTGAAGCGGTGGAGCATCGCAGCCTTGCACAGACGACTTGCCAGAGCAGAGCCGCTCTTAAAGGGAGACCTATGACAAGACATGATAAAAAAAACGGCTTTTGTAAGTGTATTCTCACACAGCTCACACTCAAAAGAGCTTTGTGTCTAAGGGGTACTGCTTACAGTTGATCTCTCAGGTTTTATACTCTCTAACATGCTCCTTTGATTGAGGTTTGATTATGTTTGGACTTAAATGATACCACTGAAATGTGTTTGTAATCTTCCAAATGTTCACATAGTGTCAGCAAACGCAGCTGACTTAACATCTTTGTGTTTCTTAATTTTGCAGACACATGCATCATCTCCAACACTCGTCCTTACTCCTCCACAGTCTTGCCCTCGAGACCATCCACAACCTCCAGGGAGCTGTCCCCCTCACTCCAGTTGACACCGTGGGTCAACTCGCAGCTTTCAGGGCTGCTTGTAGCCACAGTGGGCACCAGGTTGATTTGGGGCCTCATCGTGCAGTAGAACATGGGCAGCAGGGCGGTGATTCCCTCCACGCGCTTGTTGATGGCGATCTCCAACCCTCGGGTGTTACTACAGCCAGAGTACCCTGAGGGTTTAGAGGATTATGTGATGAATACAGGTCACTCAGGCCACAAAACTCACAAATCTTTTTGTTAGTCAAAAGTGAGAGGGTGGGAAATCTTTTTGATGTTGTCCTTGAAGGGATTCTGGAAAAAAAAAAGAATCTCTGTATGACAAAGCTGCAAAGCCAGTCATGATGAAACCTGAGGTATGACCTGATCAAAGAGTGACTGTACCTTTATTTGTCACATAGAAAACACTACTCTTATTCTGGAACAAACATGCAGTACAACTAATTTTGGATTTCCCCCGCTTCTAAATGTGGCCAAATTGGGTCAGAAAGTTTTAACAACTACAAACAGAGAAGAGGACAAGTTTGCTTGGAAACTTCTACCTTGCAATGTGCAAATGCTCTAGTGGAAATGACAGTAACGCATGAATAAAAGTATCGTTCAGAGGCTGTTTACACGACAAGTTTTAGGATGAAATACAAGGGCATTGCTGTGTTTTGGACTCTCATTTACACAGGAACAGCGTTTTAATTAACTCAAAACAGAAACTTTGGGAAACAGCCTCCAACTGGATTTTTTCTGAAACGCCATGACCATTGTTGCCATGTAAACAGCAAGCCGTTTTCAGTGGAAACACTGATGGCACGCTCTGCTTTGAACGTGCACATTACACTCTTTTGCGCGTACTGACACCAACAATGACAGTAACAATGGTGGACTACCGTGTTGTGCTTGTGCTGCTAAATCTGCTGACTGCCTTCCAATAAAATGTGCATCTGTTGCACCACTTCTGCAAGCAGCAAAGAAGCATGTAATATTTACGACAGATGATCAGCTCACCTCTAAGCCTCTAAACTGTTGTTGTGTTAACGGCCCCTACAGTTATATCGACAACTACAGGTCTGGCATTCATACTACAGGGATTTTAGTCCCTCAGCAGTGAGGACGCAGACTTTTTCACTAAGTTTTTTGTGATTTTGGATGAAATATTGTGCAAACGGGACCAAAGAAACTCCTAAACCCAAACAATAAAGATCACTTCAACCAAATGTGGGACTTGACTCCTTTACTTGCCTACGAGGATGCTTTGGGCATAAACGGGCTCTATGAAGTGGCTGAGCAAGGCTCCCTGGTATCCAAGCACCTGCCACTGCGTGAGTTTGTCTGTGGCAGACATGCTGATGACTTTAGGAGCAGCCTGATCGATGGCGGATGCAAAAACTGAGAACACCTGTTTTGTAAAGGGGTTGGAAAAGCATTAAAACGATGATGACTTCACTTTTTTCACAAAGAAGTTAAAAAGCAAACTCTTCTAGGAAGGAGACATGAGCATGACAACACCTTGCCCTCAACTGCCAGGTGGAGGCTGATCTCATTGTTGGCTTTCCAAGCTGAAATGGAGAAGGGACTCAGCTGCCTGAGAATACAACACAGAGCAAAGAAAAACGTCTATTTGCCGTTACATATATGTATATAGCAGCACAAAATGCAACTAGATTCTGCATTAAGTGCTGTGCAAAGCATGCATTTGAAAGTGGACCATTCTGAGTATTCACTTATCTCCACTTCCTCATGTGGATCAGAGTGAAACCTCAAATGAATGAAGCAGTCAAGAAAGACTCACAGCTGTGAGGAGACAGCAGCACCCTTCGGCAGCTGATTCATGTACAGGTGGAAGGTGATGCCGCTCTTGAGGCTGAGGAGGCCGCTGCCGCTGCTGCTGCTGCTCTGCTGGAAGATCGACTTCTGAGTCAGATTGGCTGTTTTGCTGAAGAACATCAGCAGATGCCGGTAAAAGAACCTAAATGCATGAAAAAATTGTTAACCTGCACATGACGTCCAAAACATCATTTTGAGCAAAAACAGAATTTGCTGAACTGACCTCATAAGTGACCTCCTTGCAGTGACCACTGCATGTGAATCGTGCACCATCCGTCCGCTGGGTGACGCGCTCTCTTTGGTGTTGAAGTTTCCGGTGCCGAAAGCAACAACCTCACATTCGGTTGCTTTAGGAGGAGAGAAGTAAGCAGAGAGGAATATGTGATACACAAAAGCATAAAGCAGAGTTCTGAATTTCATTCCATTTAGATTTTTGCCCTTCAATCCCAAGAACAGCTAAAAAGAGACACAAATCAAAGAGCCTCACGGGTTTGCATGATGAACGCTGCTGTGGTTCCAGCACAGGCAGAAAACTCTGGATGGCTGTTCATCAGTTTAGCGAGCTGATCCCTGACAGCTTGTGGAAGTTGTTGATTCACCAAATTCTTTCTTTCTAAACCACAGCAATGATAAAAAAGGGGGAAAATAACTTAAATTAGGCTTTATTTATTTAAGCTTTCAGTTTATGTCAGATACACATGGACAAGCTCTTGTTGCGTGGTTTCAGGTTCGACATACAAGCAATTCAAATTATCATGTCATACAATCCTGATCAAAATCTTTCAATTTAAGCTTTGCATTATTGGATCTAAAAAGGTTCTAAGTAGAGTTTCAAAATGCAATGCTAAATGCGGCCTTCATTTGTTGTTTTCAATTAATTGTTTACTCTTATTTTTTGTGTCTTAATCCCATTCCATATTTTTGCATTCTGAAACACTTCTCTGTATCTTTTTAAGATCCAACAGTGCTAAAATGTAATATATGGTCTTAAAACTTTGATCAGAAGTGTATGTGGCTATTTCTCAATGGGACTCAAATACAGAAGTGAAGCCTGACCGTGACTACCCCTGCAGTAGAGCGTTTCAGGCGTGGAGGGCTCTTTCACTGGAAGAGGTGGAGGAACACCTGAGGGGACAAAAAAACCATTATACATTTTTATATAAGATAACACATTCAGCCCAAAGTGTTTTTTCTTGACCCCCTTGTCCTCTACCTGCCTAGGTGTCACAAATTCAAAAAGTAATGACATTTTTTCATTATATGTTACTCTAAGAAACAGTGCAATACAGATGAACTTACATACTTATCTGAACATTTTATTTGTAGTTTGTTCACTGTATTGTTTAGTTTTCATAATAGTTTGAGTACCTGCAGTTTTTAGAAATAGATTTTCCATCTACATTAATCATTTTACAGTTAGGAGTTTCCCCAAGCCCATCTCTGTATGTGTGCAAATACATGTGAGATCAGGCAGCTGTTGTGTATCATCAGCGATGGTACGTGACAAAGTGATAAATGAGAATCAATAGTTTTAATCTTTTAACCTCTACAGTTATTTGAGTCTTCCTGTACCTCATCAAAAGCTGTTATCTGAAACTTAAGCTCAAGGTTTACTTTATTTGTTCCTGTATGTGTATTTGGTTTGCAGGAAATGAATCAGCATCCTTTTAACAATCAGTATGAAACAACATGTGAAAAAAACTGTGACAAAGTACTGAGTCCTAAAAAGGAAGCTTCATCAAGTCAGTAAAGATGAGGTCAATTAAATCAAGTTAAAAAGTGCTAACAGTAAAAGGAAACTCAAGGAAAATGTGGTCAAATGATCCATAAATAGATAATAAAAAAAGAGAGCTTGTTCCTAAAGAATCTGTGCTTTGTTACTGTGACTAGTTAATCATACTGATAGCTACTGAAACTGTTTCTATATTGCTGAGTTGAACAAGCAAAGCCAAGAAAAGTGGAAGCCAAGATCAAATTGGGTTAGGTACTTTCACCATAACTTCTCGTGACAATAAACCTAACTTCATGAAGACGTTGCCCAAAGCTGTGTAACCTAGATAACTTATACCACTTAAAAGAAATCATGAGAGTCATAAACATAATCAAATTCTTTATCAATCAGCATGTAACCCAACCTGATGCTCCAGGAAGGACAGAACTTTGATTTTCCAAAGTGGGCAGTAGGTCCTCTAAAGCGAGGACCGCTGCATTGAGCCGGGCTTCTTTTTTGGTTTTCCCCATCCCGGTCCTGTACTGCACCCCATCGACCACCACACAGAAGGCAAAATGAAAGCCCGGTGTGTTTGCTGAAAACAAAGCATACATAAAAACAAAAAGTTACAGACTGATTGAACACAAACTGTAAGCTCTGGTTGTCAATGTTTCTTAAATTGCGGCCGGTTTCCATCTTAAAGGCACCTGTGGTGACAGTCTCCTTGATTTCAAGATGAAACTGCAAAGTCTGTGCGAGCTGATGGAGCAGAGACACCGCATTTGTCTCACCCTCCCTGTATCTGTCAATCAGAACTTTAAGTGCAACTTTCGGCTTGGAAGGATATCCTGTTTCAATGAGACAATAGAAAGCAATTTAGTTATCAAAATAATCTTCGCAACTGATGTTTGACAATTCGAGCAACTTACCAGGTGAGGCAGTCCTTGACACTTCTTGGTTGTTGTCATCTTTTCTTGAACTGTTCCAAATAGGCGGAGGTTTTTCCGTGTCAGTTTGTCCTGAAGCTGCGGGGACATTCTTCATGAGCATTCTTGCAAAAGTGGCTCCTCTGGAACCGCTAAATGAACCACTGGCTGATAACATCTTGAAAGCTGTCTGGATTGAAGAAAAAAAAGATTAGAAAACAAATATATTACTCCAAACTTGAGGTGCATGTACCCTAGGAATAAATAATCAGGGCAGTATCACATAAAGAAAACCAAAACCTGGGCCTGTTTGATGAAAGGGTCATAAAATAAAAACACACTAATAACACATCCAGAACTTTAAGTTTAAAAGTATTGTGGTAAATGTTAATATAAATAAAGAAAACGTTTAGTCTGTACTTTGTAAATTAAAAGGTATGTTAACAACGAGGGAAAAGTGATAAAGTAATTCCCAAATCAACTCAGTCTATTCAGGTGACAGTTTGTGGAAACAGGTGACAAACATCAAGTGTTATCAGCATGATGCATTTACGTGCTGCTCGAATGCTCGGAATTTTTACAATTTTGGCGAATTTACTGGTTTTAATTTTTAATGTAGCATATACAAAAGTATAACTAATTTCAACACTTTAAAGATGCTATGCTGCACACTGAAACGTATGGTTTATGTGGCTTTTTGTTTATGCAAAATAAAATACCTGCGTCATACATTTACTCATTACACCACAGAAATAATGTCCGTCCTACGTACTTTACCGAAACCGTTACTTTTAGCCAAAGACTGTGTAAAGCTTTCAGAAAAGTTACAATATGGAAACAGAATTCGTTTACGCGATACTCTCAATTTCCAGTAAGAACTTCAGGATAAAATACATTAAATTAATAACACACGGACGTTAACTTCAGGTTAGCCGGTGGGCGTGTTTGCTAACCGTTGAATCAACTCACCGTACGTTAACCAAGTTACAACAAGAAAACAATACAACACTCGAAATTAAACAGGAAATTAATTATTTTTATTCGAATTTGAGGTTGCATATTTGATTTTAAACAGCTTCGTTGTTGTATATTACCGTGTTCAAGGGCTCCTATGTAGTATCTGATAAACGTTACGTCCGTTATCCTGTGATTGACAGCGCGAAAAGATCGTTTGGAAATGAAGACGACATCCACTGTCCTAAAAAGTCAATTCTGAGTTTTGAATCTATTGTTTTGCATAACTACAAGTAGTTTGAATGTCCTGTGGGGATTTTGTAAGTAATTTTGAAATAATAGTCTCACTTTTATATATTTTCCAGCTCATAAGATAACAATAATCCTTTGAGTGATTCCATAATTAAGGGTACATTTCACGTCCATGGGTTAAACTTTTTAATTTTACAAAATATTGATTTCAAGCAATGACCAATTTTACATTGAGTCATTTGGGTGATATTTCACTTTCATTTAACACAAACAGTTAACACCTTCCATAATCTATTTAGCAAAAAAATGCAAATTGTGTACAGTTCTGCCCAAAAGTTTACATCCAGAATTTCTAATTATTTGGCCTTTTCTCAGAAAATATGAATGATAACACAAAAACCTTTCTATCTCTGCCTCACACAGCAGTACCAGCACGTCGTCCTAACTCCCTCTCCTCAGCTCGCAGGGAACATCGGGCCTAGCACCAGTTAGCATTGACACGCTATGGGATGCAACAGGCTTAATTCTCATATAAAAAATGCTACCATGGTTACAGGTAGAACGGTTACAGGAATGAAAAAAGGGATAACACAGTTTTTTGTCCTTCACCGACAAATGAGGCATAAAAAGTAATAGCAAGCACCACATTTGAAGATAATTAACAAAAGAGAAAAGAAGAAGGATTTTGATTTGAAAGCTGTGGACAGATACTGAGAAAAAGAGGTTAACTTTGACCTTTGACTTTTTCTTGCTGCCCTCAACTGGTCTGGCAGTGTAGTGCAATTACTTTTATTTTTTTCTTCATATGTGGCTGATTTGCATTAATTCCATGCCTTGTTGGAAACACAGACATCAATTTGCTGCATAAACCTTTTAGTGCCTGGAAGAGGATTAATTTGTGCAACCAATTTCTGATAAATAACCCTGAAGGTCTGGTCTTAAACTTGCCCCTGGTGTAAGTTGTGCAAAAGTTCAGTGCATGGGTAATCAGAAGACAACTTCCTCCCTGCGTCCCCTCTTGCTTGGATGATGACATGTCATGGCATGTTGGCATGCGAGGGCAGCTTCCTCCCCTCAGACCTACATTCGGTGACAACAGAGGCTGCAGCTATTTTTACCGTCTGCATTCCTCACTGACACAATGATCTCACTGAGCTACAGCAGTCCCTGTGAGCGTTAAGAAAGTGACTAGTTTTGTCGCTCAGGAATTTCCCTGAATGTAGGTCACTTTGCGCGTGTATGTTTTGTTATGTCACACCTCAGCCAGGGTGTTATGTTTTTCACCTTTTGGTTTTTAGTCTTTTTTGGGGGATATTTGACTTTTTTTGTCTTTCTGACACTATAAACCAAGTTAACAATGAGCAAATAATGCAAGGAAATGACTATTCACTCAACAATGAACAACAACGATGAAAATTGTGCATTTTGAATGTTAAAGTTGTGATCTCATTTCTTTTGCACAAAGGAGAGATTCATAATTTCCACTCAGGGCTTTAACACATGTACTGCAGCTGAAAACCATTTGTGCATTGGTTTTATTGCCAAGTTGAATGTCTCAGATAGGGGACACACATAAGACAACATGCATTCACAACTTTCTATTACTTAACTGAACCCTTTTTTCCTTTCAGATCCGCATTAATTCTTCTTTGCATACATTCAACCTCAGAGATTTTGCTCCATATTGACATGATAGCCACGTAATCTGAACATCCATGATGAGAATCTCTCGTTCTATCACATCCCAAAGGGGCTCTGTTGGATTGAGATCTGGTGACTGTGGAGGCTATTGGAGTACAGGGCACTAATTGTTATGTTTAAGAAACTAGTTTGAGATGAGGTGTGACAGAAAGCATTATCAGATGATGGTCACACTGCTCATAAAGGGAAGGACACAATAAATACTCAAGTAGGCTGTAAGTTTGGTCCACACCATCTGAATGTGTAGCAGAAATCCAGACTCATCAGACCAGGCAAAGTTTTTCAGTCGTCTATGGTCCAGTTTTGTTGAGCCTGTGCGAATTGTAGCCTCAGTTTCCTGTTCTTAGCTGACAGGAAGGTCTCCAGGTTTAGCCTGTCTGCTTCAAGGTTGGACGTGTCATTCAGAGTCTTCTACAGACATGTATCCTAGAAATGGTTGTGTATTAAAATCTCAGAAAATCAGCAGTTCGTGAAACAATCAGACCAACAAAAATGACACATTCAAAGTCTCTTAGGTCACCTCTTTTCTCCGTTCTGATGCTCAGTTTAAACTTTGCAGGTTATCTTCAAATGCATCAAATTGTTGCAGTGTGATTGGCTGATTAGATATTTGCATTACAAGTGCAGTTTAACGAGTGTATCTGATAAAGTGGCCTGAATAAGCAGAGTCATAGAGGGTTAAGTTGATTTATGTTTTACCTCTGACTTTAAATCTTGTTTTTTTTTCAGCGTTCAACTCCTCTGACTCCTCCATATTCAAGAGCAAACATTTCATGATGTTTCATCACACATTTTCATGTGGAGGTGAGAGCAGGTGAAGCAGTGTCTTCTCTAATTTGTTTACAACCACATTGGAAATCAATACTTCTCTTATCTATGTATAGTTTCAAATTCTGAGAACTGGCCAATGTGAGAAGATAACTTTCATAACATTTAAATGTTCCCCAGCAAACTCAATTTGTTGAGCTCAGCAGAAACAGAATAATCTGGAAACATTTCAAGAAAAGCTCCCCCAGATAACCCCAAAACTGGACATTCAAATGATGTTTTTTTTGCAGCCTGCATGTGTTTCCACTGTCTTAATATTGCAGGATATGTGTGCGATAGGTGTGGGTTGGTGGCTGCCTGTGGTGAGAGGTCTGACTCTGCTCGCAAACAGGACACAGAATCGAAACTTTGCATGACTCTGAGGGTCCCTATATATAAAACATCCCCCCTCAAACCAGAAAGTGCTGTCACTGGGGGCAGTCATTAGCAAAAACGAGAGTGTAACAAGCAAAATGGAACAAACAGACCAGGCCACCAAGCTTTGAAAATCACCACAGGAAAATATACGATGAACACCCACACAGACTATAAAAGTTTGAATTGGTTCCTCTAATCAGTCACCCATGAAAAAGGGAAAGGACACGGTCTGAAATGAGTTTGCGCGCTCCATCTTCCTGTTAATCATCCCAGAAGCAGCTAATGTAAAGGAAAAAGATGAGTCATTTAAAGCCATTGTGTGACCTTAACCATAACGCTGTTCTAACAGAAGCATAGACTAAAGAAGAGGAGATTTTAAGGTTGAATTTTGCAAATTTCAACCTGAGTTCAGACTTCAATTTTTTAAGGAGTCAGTGAAAGATGTTCAGCATTACTTTATGATAGCATAAACATAAAGATGTACAGGAGCTATAAATTTACTGCATAATTTTTGTACTAGCTGTAGATGTTCAACTGTAGATGAAAGAATACAGTACTTACTGTGGAAAAATGCATCTGTACATTGAAAAGTTGTTTAGCGTCGGAAAATCACATCAGCACTGATCAAAAGTGAAACCTCAGCTGTGGAAATATTTGTTGTTATTAATAACTTTGCATGTCAGCAGCCTCTCAATTTCTGGAAATGGTTAACCTAAGCAGAGGTGTATTAAGAGGGAATTAGGTTCAACATCTTAGAAAGTCATTTCATTATTTTGGGTAAATTTATCATTTGAATTATGTTTAATTATTAGAACTCTAATTAAGAGGACAAATCTTACTACAATCTGAGTTTCATGCACATAGTTACAATAGTTTTGTTCCAACTTTTACATTATTGAATATCAACCACAAATATGCCTCCAAAGTAATTTCTACCTCAATAACTTTGAACCAGCCCAGGGGTTCGGAAGAAGGTTCCTTTTTTCTTTTTTCACCCCTACCCCTCAGGTAGCCTGCGCACACCACTGACTCTACAAGAAAACTATGAATAACAAGGGAATTCCCCCCACACACATGAGAGTTTCAAGACTGTGCCTCCTGAGAATAAATTACATTTCTATTATCGTTGTGCAACAAAATTGAAAACGCAAACATTTTTAGAACAAGAAGACAGTAAAATACATCAACAGGGTTCTCACTCTTTCCTTAAAACTATTTCCCAGAACTTTTCAAGGACATTTCCAGCCACTATAGAGACAAGTTATTACATTATACACTAAGAACACCTTGTCTTTCTCATTCTTTGGATGTTCTTTCTACAGATTTGTTTCTGTTCATTATTCAAACATTTGATGTGCAGTCTATGGCTATAACTTATCTATGAAAAATAGTTATGTAAAACCTACCCTAGAATAATGCAAACACATTTACAGATCACAGTACATCACTTTATTAGCATGACAAACTGGAGTTAAACGGTTCGATTTGGCAATTTTCAACTCAACTTTCCCTTTATGTTGCCTTGAAAATAATATGACAACGGTCACGCATGTTCATAACTTTAATAATCCGTGTTAGTCCAAGATAGCTTAACTATATCCAGAACATTTAACCTTTTTTCCTCATTTTTCTATATGTTCTCCATGACTGGAAAGTTGGTAAATAATTCTCCAGGTATTCCAGGTTTAAAGTAAAGAACCCTGATTTAAGCAAACAAATTGTAAATCATTTTTTTCTCTTAATATCTTGAAATAGGACATTTTCTAGACTGGTCTAGTAAATGTGGCTCATTTTGAGACCAAAAAGACATTTGTCACTTAAAAATTAAACAAACACACTAGTCTAGATTTCAGTTTTTGCAGAATTTATATAAAAAATCTGAACAAAGCACCAAAGATGAGCACTGTGATTGAACACTTAACACTCTTGATATATGAAGTCATCACTCAACTGTGTAACCTGCACCAATATTAACTTGTATTTTCCTTTTGCCACAGCAGAGGGCGCTGTATGCCAGGGGATAACACCTAGTGTGAGCTCAAAACATGGTTGAACTCTTTCAAATGTTTCATTCAAACTAGGAAGTTTTTTCAGTATGAAGTAGCTGAGATTTGTAATCCCAGAAGGATAACAAAACACCTAAAGAAAAACATTTATCCACCTGCTTCAGGAGGATGAGCAATCACAAAATATCAGCTAAAACACTCTTTGTTTTTACATCCACTTTCAGATCATGAGGTTAATGTGAAAAAGGTCAAATCAGTTTGAAAGTTGAATCTTAAGTTGATATCTTTAAGGTTGTTATTTGAAATGAAAGCTGTATTTATAAAGTAATAATAAAACAAACTTACAGGCATTTTTTTTGGTTTTCCCACGTGAACCATTCTATTTTTTTTTTCTGAATTCACATTGAGTTCAATGTGGACATTAAATTGTCATCCACAATAACATCTTCTTCTCCAGAGTTCATGATTTACGATATGAATTAAAACGTCCCACTCTCTGGGCTGAACTCATGCCTGCCTAACTTTGTGATATACACACGGAGAGCTGCGCTAACTGCTCCACTGCACAAAGAGCCCCCAAACCATCAGAAACCAAAGCCTAGCCCCCCATGGCTAACTCATGTTAGCTCTGACAGCAGCCCATCATTGATAGATAACAGCAGCTCGTCTTTAGCCGGCTGGTGCAGTCACATTCAGCTGCAGCTCTCCAATGCGACTCCACAGCCAAGATTGAATCTTCCCCATTCATTAGACTAAGTGGATGAGGCTCTCTAATAGGGGCTCCCTTCCCCTCAATAATTGCCGTTGATTGGCGTAAATTAGACCCTAGTTGCCAGACGAGTGATTCTCGACGATGATAATCCGATTCCCAACTCAAACTAATAGGATTTTAACTCTGGCTTTGGCCTAATGTCCGTCTGCAAACCCTGGCGATGGCCCTATGCCCCATCCAACCAAACGTCCTCTGGATCATATCTGAGCGAGGCCGAGCTAAAGCTGCAGCGGCGCACGAAACCACCGGGGTCACGGCTGACCTTGGCCTCACGCTCTGCTCGACATTCTTGGCATGAATCGGTCATTCATGCGTGTCACTTACATCATCAGGGGAACATGCGTGTGAATGAGACTGGAGTCTGCTGTGAGCACGTAACGGATGTTGGATGTTTTCAGTTGACAAGGAGCTCCAGTTTAGGCCTGGGTACTAAATGAGGAGACCTTTGAGATCTCACACACTTGCAGTAAACAGATGTTAAATCCAGGATTCTCAGAAACCTCCTGAGAGGGCCACAAAGTGAAGTATAAAGCTGAGAAATAAGCAGAAATATTATCATGTTTACAAGCTCTTTGCTAAATAAAACACATCTATGGCTGAAACTCCCTGGGGTTCGTGCACAGTGTTTAATTTGCACAAAAACATGCAAGTTTTTAAAACCCTGTAGTTTCTGGTGGATTAGAGCTGACGAAAACATGAGTTACTCCAGCAAACACTGTTGTTGAAGTGGATTGCAGTGTCATCTTTGGCCACAGTCAGTGATGTTTTTCTGGGAAAAAGGTTACACTATTGTGATGACATCACTCTGAACAAGGCCTGTGTTTGTTTTGAAAATGAGTAATAAGGAAATTTCTTCTTTTTAACACTAATTTTCTTTGTTCGAGACATCTTTTTGCCAGCCTGGTGCTCTGAGACATGTCTGTAACACATCACAAACATTTTAACCAATGTTTTAGCCTTTAGCCTGTGCTCCATCACTCTCCCTTTTAGCTTTCCTCTGCTCTTCTGTCCTTTTTCTGTCTGACAGTCCAGAGCCAGTGTCCACTGTCACTGCTAAATAAATCAGAGAAATCATTTTCAGTGGAAAAACTCTGATCTCTCTCTCCTCTCACGAATAACCTTTGTCGGCCAGTGTGGTGTTGATTTCAATTTGCCGTAAATTAATCCAGGTTTATCAAACCCAAACAGGAAGCTGAGAAAAATATCCTACTTTGGTGCAGATAATCTCATTGTAAATTAGGTATTGCGATCAGGCATATCTAAAAGTGAGACCTCACATAGAAAGTTCTTACAGCCATTTTAAAGTGATATGAGCAGAAAAGTAAGAGTGAAAAAATTCTGAATATATTCATAGTCCTGGTAGTAAACCATACTAATTTCAAATAGTACTCGCTGTCAATGTAATCTTCTTGATGTTGTGAATTTTGGGTTGTAAAATATTATCTGTCTCTTTGTCTCCTTTCAGGTTATTGCAACCCATTTACTTTCTATTGTGAATCAATCAGGGAGGAATAGAGTTTTAAAAAAAGACCCTAAACCACTTTGTCTGAAAATTGTTGCTACTCAAATCAAAGTAATATTTTCTTTTCTTTCTGAACAGAACGTAGTATAATTTGAAGAAGGATCAAAACATGCAAACACCACCTTCTTTCTTTATCCACTCAAACAGCATCTTTCTCCAACAACATGACGTTTATAACACAAATATCCTGAATGTTGTTTTGTCATTCAGTTGATAAGGGGACGGTGCTACTACTAAGACCCAAGGACTAATGAATCTCCACTCCATTACAGCTGAATCGGACAGATTGCTCTCCCGGAGAAATGAATTGAGTTTTTTGTATTTGTGAGATCATTCTCCCTCCATTAACTGCTCTTTATCCCGTCTCTTCATCACAGGCAAATCAGGTTAGGCAGCCATGATTAGCTGGGGTGGCCTCCCTTTTTAAAAGGTAATTGGGTTTGGCGGCTCAGCTGATAGTGCCATTAGGACCAATAAAGGCTGGGCTTGGCTCATCGAGTGAAACAGATTCTTCAGCAGCAGATGGCAGACGGAGGGAGAGGGCTTTCATGCATCCAGGCTGAAAACAAAGTTTGTGTAACCGAAGTAGTTCGGGGGCATCCTCCACCCCCCGACCAGCGTAATATTTTTGTCCTTGTGGCGATGATGACATTTTCAGGGGAGACGATGGCGTCTTTTAATATGTTAAACACTAATTACAAAATGATTTGGCCATTAAAATGTGATATTTCATCTCCGTGTTATTAATCATTACACCGTGATATTTTAACAGCACTTGAGGCGATGGTGCAGCAAATGACTTCCAAGTGTTGGGACATTGTCCGCATTCATATGATGCCAGAACGATTGTCCTCATCTCAGGAAATTAATGTGAAGTTTTCTTGAGTCATAACAAAAAGGCAGATAAAAAAACTGGTCCCCATTCTGCGACTTCTCAGGAAGACAACCCTTTCGCTGGTTCAGAGCGCCGTTGCACGCCTGCTGACCTGGTAGAGACAACAAGATCACATCTTGCCGGTGTCAGCTTGTCTTCACAGGCTTCCTGATCCACTTGAAGGTTTTATAACTTGTTTTTCAGATTTGTCACGGGTGGGCACCACCATACTTGTCTGAGTTGTTGTACAAACATGCTGCAGCCAGAGCATCGAGGTCAACACAACATACAGAGGCTTTTGTGCTCAGTTGTCACCAATATTCCCCTTTTATTGATTTTATAACCTTGTACATCATTTTTCCACATGTGGGATTCAAACGAACTCTACTTTGCCAGTCTAACCTCTAATTTATTGTCTAAATTGGCAGAAATGGTGATTTTCACATTTGCTGCTAAATGACCTGTGAGCTGGAAAACTCTTCTCATCCTGCCTTTGTCGCCGCCGTGCTGTTTTCGCATTTGGACTGGCAGCAGGTATTGCAAGAAAATCTCCAAGTCTAATGGTGTCTCATGACAGATATGAGGGTTGAAGTTTAGGAAAACAATGTGCAGAGTAAATGGAGGAAGCTGCAGGTGAAATTTGAAGAAACTTAATGTACATTTGGTTTTTATTTGTCGTGGCTCAGATGAGGGGTCATAAAAGACATTATAAATGGAAGTGTATATTAATGCAATTTTTGTTTTTGTCTCATAACAAGAAACACATTGTTCTTTACAGTGGTGCTAGCCCACATTGTGACATGTTGTCCCATTTAGAGCACTGGTTAGCTGGATATACTAATCTTGAAAACTATGTATCTGGATCAGGGTGCTCTGATCCAGTGTTGAATTGAAAAAAAAAACCCAGAATAAAACTAAACTAAAAAGATGGATCATCTGATCCTGAATATCAAAAAAATGGGGTTTCCAAATCCTGATTCTGAAACTTGCCAAAGATTTCTTAAGCAGCAAAGTGCTGTCTTTACACTCCTTAACAGTAGGTGGGAGTAATGTCGTTATCCCAAATGACACCTACTATTTCATAGTACATAAAAAGACCTGCTAAGTTTGTTTACATGTACCAACTAAGCAAGACACAAGTACAATGACTACATGAGGTATGGATTTATATACGCCAAGGACAAAGAAGGTTTTGATTAATCATTAAACTTGCTTTTAGTGTTGGCACACTGGGATATTCCAGTCTACCACAGCCTCAAACTGCACCATTTTTTTATTGAATACATTTAAGAAGTTGAAAATTTTCCTCCAAATTGTTTTTAAGGTTGATAACCACTAATGTCAACTAACAATGCTGCCACACAGACAAACTCTTGGTTTCTGAGATCTAAAAGGGCTCTGTACACATTGGCCTTGTTTAGGTTTCTATGCTTTACTGTTTTAAAATTTTAGTATATGTATCAGGACATGTCAAGTTGTTTTGGAAGCGGGTAAGTCTGAGTTTCTTCTTAGTACCCAGAAACATTAACGTGACTACACAAGTGTGTAAAGAACGGCTTCCATCTGGGAAAAACTTTCTTAATGTCAGTGAAGCTACAAAAGTTACAACTATTGAAATAAACAAAGCACTTTTTTTCTCCATCTAAACTACATCCTAACGTGGTGTTGCGTTAAATTGCAATCAACAGTTGATGTAGATCGACAAAGACTCGCAATGTGACCAGCAATCGATTTCTCCGACTGTATCATCTCCTGTCATCTGGACTAAAGGAAAGGTGAACTTACCAATTCCGAGAAATCCTGCAAAGCCACAGATAACCTTACTGCATCTGGGGCTTCGTCCTATAGGAAAAGGTGCATTAGTGGTGACAGGAGGGCCGGTGGGGACTGGTGCTGATGGGAGATTTGGACGGCTGGAGGTGGGCTTGTGTATTATGTGGCTGGCCACTGCTGTGACTGTCTGTGTCTTATCTCTTCCACTGTGGGGGTCCGATCCCCATCGCCTCTCTTATCTGGGGATGGACTCTGTCTCTCTCCTCTTTCTTTCTCGGAATTGCTCTGTTTCTGTGGACTGTAATATGAAAGATGAGTCTTTGCCTTTTTTCCCGTTTTTGCTGCCTCGTCAAAGCAAAGTTCACGCAAAGACGGCATGTTTTTCATATCATCTTTAAATCACATCTTGGGTTTGAGCTCAATGCAGCAACATTTATGATTCAATCAGTGTGTTTCTGCTGACCTTATCAACCTTGTGGATGCTTATGTTTGATTCCCAGAGTCAATGAAAGCCCACTTCCTTTGCTTTAAAGATATGTTTTCCTCTCAGAATGGTTTTCCACAGCAGGATAAAACAAAACCTGTAAATAAAATGGAAGCACAGATATATTATGTCTCCACATGCCTGTTTCTGTGCCCACACACACATACACACATCCACACACACACAAAGAGTGATGTACTGCTGAAGTATAACCAGAGGGTTGCGGTACATTTTCACCTGAGAGCTGCACATTTCCAGCCCTCCTAAATAAAACATGGTGTCGCCAGGCGCCGGTAAGTGTCCCTCAAAGAGCAGAGGGAGGAAGGGCGAGGGTAAAAAGCGTCCAGGTTAAGTTGTTTGAAAGGCCCCGGGTATTAAGAGGCATTTTACACTTAAGAAGTTGGTTTCGCTGGGTTTTCTGTTTCCCCTCTTATTGATTGATGCTCAACTATCAATGCATAATAGAAAAGCACTCAGAGCAAATGCAGGGTTATGGCCTTGGGAGGGAGTCAGCAGACGAGACTGCAGCAACCCCCCCACTCCAATGCCATTATTGGCCCATAAAGGATCCCTCGGGAAGGCCACGGTGTTCAGATCAGCACACACCAAATACCCAATTAAAAAAGGCTTTAAATTCCCTCCTCTTTCCTGGGCAAAAATCAATCTGAATTCAATCTATTCGGCTAGGATTCCGACAGAGCAGGTAATTGCCCATAATCGGTCAGCTAGGTGACAACAGCTTAAAGGGGAGACACTAATACAATCAGGTATTTGCTTTCAACGCCCGTCCTGGGCCCAAGCCTCAGCTGTCGAAAAACAGGTAGAGTGCAGTTTATGTAGCCATCAGACAAAGGCCTATATAAAGTTACACAAGTCTTCTATTGTGGGGCGCTCAACAGCTGATAAAGAGATTCTCCAAAGCGCCGCAGGGATGATACTTCCTCGATGACCCGTCATGAAGTTGCAATAAATGGATTCAGCAATCATCTTCAGAAATAGCTTGTCAAGAAAGTGGCAATGAAATAGCTCATATATTCATCTGTAAAGAGTCTGTGATGTCAAAATGTATTATTAGCACAGTTTCCTGGCAGTCATGTCAGCATCAGCATCGTGATGCTCCACGCTGCTGCTGAAGACTCAACGTACTTAATGGCAGCATTAGATAGGTAAGATACTTAATGGGAGGATATTACTGCTCATAACCCCGCCCCACCTGCATGGCTAGATGTTTTTCCAGCGGCTAATGCGTGTACTTAATGTTTCATGTGCTCAGGCCATTCTTTGGGAAAGAGTTTGTCTTCTTTCAGGCGGCCGATCCTCAGTATGTTAATTAAAACTACACTGTGACTGACTTTTTGTACTGTAAAATCTGCCGTAACTTACTGGAAAAGGTCTTTAGGTTTGTTATTATGGGCAAAAAACAATAACACACAGAATTTTCCTGATGGTGCACTGGGTATCATGTTTTGGATTAAGTGAACAAAAATGATCAACATCTTCTAACTTAAGGGTTTTCCAAAAAGTTAAAAAGCTGCTTTCTGTGTAATACTCCTTTAATTTTGACACTTTTTCACATTAAAAATTATTTTCAAAAAAACAACATAGGAGATTTGCGTCTTGCTTGTTATGTTATTTTCTTCTTTCAACTTCAAACATCAATGAGGAAAACAAAGAAATCTTTACTAGAAATTTTAGCAGCCTTGAAATATATAACAAATAAAACAAAAACTGACTTAAAACTTATAACCAAGAGGTTTCAAGCTCTCAAAAAGATAAGAGCTTTGTAACTATCTCACTTAAAGCTACAGAGGAATGTAATAAGCTTATTTGAGTTTTAACCTTGTTTTTTTGTGAAATTGTATTTTCAAATTCAATTCAAATTATGAGATTAAAATTTCTGTACAAACTAGAGAAAGCGCCTTACAGCTATACACAATATTAGAAACAACGGTCACACTAATTCAGTTTCTACCAGAGCGTATTCAGAGGTTGTTTGTGTTGACTTTAGAAAATAGGAATCACAGATTTCAAGCATCAATTTGTTCATCATTGGTGCAGGATGACTTTAGACTTGTAGAGATAAATTTTAGTTTGTAAAATGTGTAAGAGACAATGTTTGTAGAATGTTGAGAGACAAATTAGATGTTATAATTTAAAATTTAATTTGATGTATAGCATGTCAATCCTGTGGGGTTGATGTTGGTTAAACCATCGTTAAGTTTTTGTGTTTGAAATAGGGGCAGTCAAACAAGACGTTTATTCTTCCAGCTGCTCCTGGTCACGTAAGGTAACAATTTGAAATGCTACGGAAAAAAATGTGCATTAATTTGTGTTGTAGTGTTGCACACTTTCAGGTATGGAACAAATAAAAATGAAATTAAATGAAGTTTAAAATTCAGAACAGCATTAAAAATCACAAAGCAAAAAATAATCTTTGACCTTATAACATCCAAAATTAGTTCTGAGAAGTTCTGTGGGAAAGTTGTTAAAAATGCAATTAAAGAGGCTTATATAATTTTCAGCAACAAAATACAAAAACTACAAGAACCAATAGCATGTCTATTTCTGTTTGTGAGGTTAAATTAAGGAAGGGTCAAGAGGATAATGTTAAATCCAGTAAAAACTTCAGAAAAGAGGTATTAGAAAGGTACATTTTGTTGCTATGGTTACTCATTTGTGACATCTGGAGTTAGGGATAAATAGGCTTTTAACACCTTGTAACATCTGTTAGTAGTTTCGTTTGTTATACTGTTTGGTCTATTTGGGTTGGAATAAACTATCAAAATTGAATTTAATTGGAATTTCCCTTTTTTTAAGTGTTTCAAAAAGTTTCTTCCTTTTATCCACATTTGTACACATTTTGTGTATTTTAATCGTCACAGTTTGGAGTCAAGTTAAGCTTCAGTGAAGTTTCTTGACCCCCAAACCTTAGTGGATTAAAAAATAAGAAAGTCCTGCAGAGGAAAGTTGGAAAAATCCACCAAAAGCTTGAACAAAAATCATTGAACTGATAAGTGTTACTGCGTCCGTCCGCCCCGCTGCCTTTGAGTCCAGTTTTCCCGGCTGGTAACATGATGTCCGGAGGTCAGCAGGGGTCAAAGGGTCAGCGGCAGAAGGCTACAATTAATGGATCTCTCAATAAAACGGGAGCTAATATTACCCGCTCTCTCTCCCTTTGGTCTGACTTGGCCAAAGTGGAGAGGGAATTCCTCGCTGCAGACAGCGCAGGGCAAACAGCTTGGCTCTTGAAATTACTTTCTGTAATGGGTCCGGGGCTCGGAAAATGGAAGCACACTTTTAATTGACCAATCAAAAGGAAACAAAGCAGCCCATCTTCAGGCACGAAGCAGAAAGCCAATCGAATTTGTTTCATTTCCTGCCAGATCCATCGCCGTTTTGGACCGTCATACAGTACATCAGCGCAGTTGATTAGGAATATATCAAATAGCCGGCTGCTTTGAGAGCTTTTGACTTTGCTGCATTAATAAAGAGAGAGGAAATCAATTTCTCCTCTTTTATATTACAGTATTATCTCATTGTTAAAGAATGAAAATGTGGGGCTGGATGATTAAAACCTAATCTAGTGATAGGTCTGGTCTTGTATTTCATTTAGATGATTTTTCTGACCAGGAAGAAGCAGCTCATAGCTCCTGCAGAAAAACACATCACTTGATGCCCCTGTCTTTTTTTTTCTTTAAGTATATGAATGCAGATCCTATTTCCAGAGCCACAGAGAAGCAAAACTGTCTTGAATGAGAGAAAAAGAAAATTCAGGAGAAAAAAAAGTCTCAGTTGAAGAGGAAAAATCCATTCATCTTACAGCAGTCACTGGTTACCATCAGTCATCATGATGGCGTTCTGCTGCTCTCAGCTCACTGAACATGACTGAGTGTCACTGAACATGCCCGGCATCATTCGTCCATTAGGTGGCGTATGACACTCTCAGTTTTCCCATCACAGAGCTGTTCTTTCTCATTTCAGCTGTGAAGACAAACTCAGCATTGGTGTCATGGAGCTGTCACAAAAAGTACTGCAGAGTTGACACAGTTACTCAAACGGCCTATGGCGGCGGAGGTGGAGATATTTAGAGTTTAGAGAAATATCAGAAAGTTAAAGTGTCGCAGTTTGATTTCACTAAAAGAAACTTAAATATTGTGAAATTGTGCAGAATTTCAGTCAATAAAGTCACTTTTGTTACAACTAAGTCATATACGTGAATGTGTTATAAAAAGCTGATCATCACTTTTATGAACAAAAACGTGCATTGACTGCTGTAGAACTGCTCAAAGTATTCAGATCCTTCACACATCTAAAAAGCAAAATTGAGAGTAATGTCCCAGGAAGAAATAATATACCATTTTATAATTTCTGGGAAATCAGTGTGCCACTGAAAGTAAAAATAAATTGGTATTATTGGCCAAAAATGTAATGATACAATGTATGATATTAAGAAAAGAGCCCTGTATAATTAAGCATTTTTCCCCATTGCCACTTATGTATGATGGACTTGTTTTAAGTTTCTTAAGTTATGTTTTGGGGCTTTTTGTAGTGTTGTAGTACTCAAGACTGGTTTCAAGACCACATTTGGAAGGTCTTTGGATTTTCCGTGAAGATCTGCTTTTCTTCAACTCTACAGATGTGATAAAAATGTAATTAGTAATTTTCAGTTCGACTGTTCCTGGTTCATTAATGTTGTACTCACTGATTGTTCTGCCTCCTTATAAACTTTTCCAGGCTCTTATGTGTCAGACACTAGGACATCAGTCCATCTTATTTCTAGTCTGAAAACCCTCTGAACACTTACTTTAGGCCTCATTCACCTGAAGAATAAACATCCTATTTTCAGATATTCGAAATAATTGTGGACTTATCAGTGGCTTTTATACATAAAACAATTTCTTTGCAAGAATTTAGTTGAACAAATTTAAGATTAGAGAATTTTACACATTGTGTTTTGAAAAATTTGAAGACTGTTTTTTTTTTTTTTTTTTTTTGTCAAATGTGTTCAGAAAATTACATCAAAGAGAGAACGTTCTTTTACTGTTCAAACCTATCATGGTTTTCAAAACTTCTTTCTATGGTTCTGGTTTTGGTGCATTCTGGTCTTGGGTCAGTCTTGGTCTTGGATAGTGTGGTCTAGAGTAAAACACTTGCTCTTAATACTTAAAGGAGACAGGACAGTGGATAAAGCAGAAAACAAGGCCACAAAGATGGAGGAGAGACTGCTTAGTATAAACGACCCAACAGCTAAAGGACATACCTGCATCCAAACAATGTAAACCTGCATTTTTTATGTCACGTTTGAGGACTTTTGTGCTGTATTTAGAAAGGACGGGGAAAAGTAATATAGAAGAAGGGCGCCCAAGCTTTGTATTCTAATTTGTTCTTCGGGGCTGTAGACCAGTTGTTCTGAAAGAGGCGATCAGGAAACACTGACAAAGGGTCATACAATGACTTCCTAAATGAAAAACAACAATCTAGTATATATTTCATCCATTATTGTAAAAGTGTTTAAAAAATAGTGGTTAGATTTCACATTAAGCCATGCAAAATTTGATCTGTTTTTCCATATTTCTTTGTGGAAGACACCCAAGGTAACAAAATTTAAAAAATGGTATCAGTGGAGGCAGATTCATTAAGGAAACGCATCAATATCTGAACATAGGTTGGCTAATTTTCTGTAGATCAGCTAATATAAGTATGTTTAAGGTTTTTTTGTTCATGTTTTGTCTGTTTTTGGATTGGCCCACTGGTGTCTTCCCACGGTCTGTGGCACTGCTATTTTGGAGACTAAAAGATTTGGAAACTCCATCACTATGCCATACCAGCGCCCCAACAACCTGGACCTGTTTTCAGACAACTTTACACTCTATACATCGTAAAACTGGCACATTTCAAACTATGAAATGACCTGTAGTCAAAGTCAAAACTAGCATGACACAACTACCCTGAATAAATTGTGACCTTTAGTGCTTCCAAGTAACTTCCAATGGGCCTTTCTTTAAAAAGGTGAAAGAGTGAGGATAAGAAAAGCTGCGTGTTTCACATTTGCATGTTGGTTGTAAAGACTTCTTCCACCCACCACACCTCTGAGGCTTTTATTTGTCTACAGTGAATCAGAGCACCTTCCAATGTGTGAGTGACTCAATCTGTTGCTTTCACACGCCTGCGAGCAGCTTGTATTTGATTTCACAGAGAGGTGGTAAACATGCCGGTCTTTTCCACATCTCTGTTGTTCTGACACGCTCAGCTGAGACAGAGCAGCTCTAAAGTGTCAGCTTGAGGATGTGGGCTCTGCAGGTCAGCTTTCACACACACAAACTTACGCTTCTCAGCTTTCAGCCCACAATATGGGTGGATGTTACTGCCAGTGTCGCCTTGCTGGTTTACAACGCTGACGTTACAGCACAAGTGGAGAAAAACTCAGTTTCAGCACATGGTGAAGCTCTTTATTTAACACTGGCATTTGAAGAAATAATATATATTAACAATGTATTTGTTGTTCTTTGAAAAAGCAAATAAATTATCCAATGTCTGGTGAAAACTGGTACTTAATTGGACATAAACTCTAAAGCAACATGTGACTCAAAGGCAAACTTTATGTATCTATTTTTTGGGGATTTTCGTTTCAAAAGACAAATTAAAACTTGAAGCATCCTCAGTTTCTTGACTGCAACCATTCTGACTTTTGGTTTCACAGCTTATTATTATGTTAAAAGAGTGTCACAACATTTTATTAACATATCTGATCCTGTCCACGTTGTTTTAAGGCACCAATTTATTTTCTGAAAGTGTCTATTTTGAGTTTCGACGATGAACATTTTGACAAAGATTTCCCTTTCTTCGCACTTATTATTTTCTTTACACTACAACTCATTGGCCCATTTTCTTAGTAGCATTATTTAACTTTTCTCAAACTGCAGGATTAACACAGATCTCAGTGCTGAGTCAGCATTTACTGAAATTGGCCTCAGAAACTGGTGGAAGATATCAGAGGAATGACCTTCAGGTAACGTGGCATCTACACCGAACTGTCCAAAACCTAAATACTGGAATAAAAACATGGTAATGGAAAAACTCCAATAAATAAAAATACCTCTCACATTTCGATTAAAAGTTTTTAAACTCTTATGAGGTGTTTTTCCCAGTTTTGATATTGAACATGATCACAAAAGTGCAATGGAAACACTTTTTAACTCAAGAAGTCCCCGGTAATTAGCCGCTGATACACACACACAGACTCTGGCATCATATTTAAACTTCCTCTGCCTTTGTCTGCTGACAACATCAGCAACAAGAGTTACGCCCATCAAAATGACGATGTAGCTCCTGAAATGTTTGTGGTATCCATGGTTACCACCAGTTACTGTTCTACTTCCTTCACCCCAAACTGAATCTTGTGGGACGAGATTTTACTCAAGTTGTGTGCAATTCTGGTCATAATGGAAATCAATCCATTAGTACTTTGTTAAAACTTAAAAAACATTTGTTATTTAGCAAAAAAAGTGTGATGGAAATGCAGCTAATGATACAACCAAAGTATGAAGACACATGAATACAGATAGGCAGAAACCAAAAGTATTACTATGAAAATTCTTGTCCCTCTCAACAGACACTATTTATGCTTATACAGAGACAAAATGCTGAGCCTTTCCTGAGCACTCCTGATTTACTGACTACACTTTAAATGAAAATAAAGATATCAGTATGGAAAGAGTCTCTGAGCTCTTCAGAAAATGTTCCCCTGGGAGAAAGATCAGCTCTGATGTTGGATTCCTCATAGATTCAAACATCTGACTTTCTTTGAAGTCCTCCCCTACTGGCCGTTAGAAAGACTGCTCCACTTTAAAAATCCAAGAGACCACTTCATCTGAAGTCTGTGATTAATGATTCATGTCCACTAAAGCTTTGTGTTGATATCAATATGTAAAGAGGAATTGAAAGGACAATAAGTGCACTCTCTCTGAGGACACGCCGTTCAAAGAGACGTGTCCTTTGTCTGCTGAAATGATATCTGCCTGTTAGAGCTGATGAATCCCTGGAGACGCCTTTTATTAACTCTGGAGCAGGAAAGGTGTGATGGCACCGGTCCTTTCAGGGAGGGGGGGGGCACTGCAGCTGCTCAGGACCCAGAGGGTTTCATGTCCCCACACTGGGAGCTCCACATCTGCCCCGAGGACATGAATGGGACTGCCTCTATTCCTCCTCCCAGTCTCTCTCTCTTTCTCTCTCCCTCTCATGCAGTTCTGTCAGGCCTGAAGGCCGCCCTGTTGTCACAGAGTGAATCAATGCCCCCCCCCTCTCAGTCTGACGTCCCCTCACCGCTTGCCCATCAAGAGAAGTCGTCCACACATTGATATTCCCCCTCCTCGTCCTCTCTCCACCCGCTCTTTATTATTTTAATTAATCAGGATCGCTGCACCTGTCTGTCAATAACGCCGGTCGCCATTCCGCGCAAAAAGGAAAAGTAATTAAAGCGGCTGGCAAGGCATGCTGGGGGTTTGGTTTGGGGCAGAGATGGCGGAGCAACATTGACAAGATGAATCGGATACAGATGCCAGAGCTTTCATTAAATCTGCCCCTCCTCTCCTTCTCTCTCTCAACACCTGAAGCTCTCTTTATGCTCACTCGACAGAGTCCAGGTAAAGAAGGAGTTAATGAATCAGGTCTGTTGTGTTTCTAATTGTGTGGATGAAAAAATGATAACTTGAGGACAGTGTGGATTAAAGATATGATGATTTATACACTTTAAATCAAGTGTTTGACATTGGGCAGTTGACATATTTTTCTGTTCACTGTTCAAGATCTTTGAATAATGACAAGCACAGACTGAGAATAGTTTCCTCATGTCTCAAAAGACTAATTTGTTGTTCCCGCTCACGACAAGTGCAGCCTTTGAATGCAGTGAGGTTTTTTAATCCCAGGAACAAATACAAGGCTCGATCAGATTTATTTCAGAGTGAACTTTGTGAGTTGAGACATAGGAGCTTCATCCTCCCAGCTCCCCAAAACTGAAGCCCTAACATTTAGAGCTCCCCCTACTGGGATGAACGTGAACTGGCAGCCCACGAGCCAAGAGCTTTCCATGTCACTGAGGAAAAACTGTTACTTTATTTATCAATTTCTCAAATCAAATGAATTAAGGTTGTTTCAGCCTCACTAATGAAAGAAGACAGAGTGTCCAGAGAAGCTAATGTAACTTTTTCAATGAATTTCACTCCATTTTTTAAGTTAAGGTTCCCAAAGTATTTTTCCGTATCATATAAACTTAAAATTCTACATCACCACCTTGATGTAAGATTTTGATTTATTTCTACTTAACATAATGAGCTCTGACGGTTCAACTTACTTTAATAAGTCATCGCTTTTGTCACCACGAATCTGTCCTTAACATCTGTGCTCAACATTTGTGCGGGTCACGAACACTGTTTTCTGAAAACACTGAAGCAATTTTCTGGAATGCAGTTTCAGAGAACTTTTATTCAATTCAAAAGTATGAAAGCTTTAAGTTAACTTGTTAGGTCAGAAAGGGGCAGCACTGAAAAAAGGAAACAGTTGGACCAACTTAATCTAATTGTTTCAACTTGCAACACCTGAATAAATGAAGTTCTTTGAAATTATGCTTGTACGTTTAATTAACACACTTGGTTAAATTAAATGTACTTGTTAATTCTACTTTTTAAAACCAAAACTGAACATTTTACGTTGGATTAATGCAAAATTTTGATTCAAAAAAAGTTGATGGTTAAATACATTTGACTTTATCAATTGTAAATTTAACTTCCTAACATAATTTCAAAGAACTTAATTCATTTAGATGTTACCGGTTGAAGCAATTTCGATTAATTTTTTTTTTTTTTGCAGTGCATATGTAAACAGTTATTACAATGCATGAAGCTGGGACCCTCCTGTTGCAAATATGGAAAAGCTTTTCCAGTTTAATGCACCAAAAGACTCTTCCTCCAGCATGATCGCCCATCACAAGTTAGAATTAAACAGTGGAGCAGTTTTATGCAGACTGGAGTCAACCTGAGCCTGAGTCATTATTCTTGTCTACAGCCTTATGCAACCTGCGTCCCCCTCCCTGTTTCACCGCTTCATGTCCTCATGAAATCATTGCCTATGACTTTATTGCACACATGCATTGGTCACCTGGTGCAATCACATCTTAAGTCATATCTGTGTTAGCTTTATGGATGCGTGTTTCAATAACCTGCGGCTTGTAAGCACCTTCAGGGTGACACAGAGGGAAAGAAATGTCTTTGTCGTGCGTATTAACACCGCCTTGTGGGGGCAACTTAGTGTCAATAAACCCCGGTGCTGGTAAGGCGACGGCGGGCAGGAATGGACAATCAGAGCGTCTGCAGGAGATCTGCAGGGATTCATAACACAGCAGGGGCTCTGGGAGGCTCGGCAGCTAAGTGGGGACTTGGGGTCCTCAGTAGCATTCTGGGTAATGATCTGCATTATGAAGCATCAGAGCACTTTACGAGGGTCCCTGAGAGAGTGGCGGGGGCCGTTCTCCGGCTCAGTCAAAATGAGACGTGACGCCATGTAACCTGCAGAGCGAGGCCCCGGCTAAAGCTCTCTGTGAAGCCTCCTCCTCCTCCTCCTCCCCCCTTCTTCCTCACCCTTCCTCACCCTGAGTCAGTGTCATCTTCACTGAAACAAGAGCAAAGTGCTTTAAAAGGGGAGATGGGAATAGTCCAGAGGGGAGGGTTCGGGGGAAATGTGATTATCATCAGAAAAAAGCAATGAGACCAAGAGTGTTTAATGCACAAATGCACAAAAAGTGATATTTTATTACAGCTTGAAGGCTTTCAAAAATTACTGGAAAAGGCAGGAAAATGTGTCTGAGATGGAGACTCTGAAATGCCTGTTTAACAGCACGTAATCGCTTTAACCCTGATGTGTCCTGTCCTTTTCACGCGCAGATATGTTTCTCTGACCCCTGATTTGATTAAGTAAAACTTCATTTTGGGCTGAAAAACCACTTTGTTGCTATTACTGGTGCATTTTCAAGATGGATGAACGTGGAAAAAAACACCCCGAGCTGCACAAAGACGTCATTTTCTGATGTCGCTCTCAGCTGGTTTGCTTGACTGACGGTGTATAGATGTGTAAGAGTGAGTGTGTGTATATGTGCGTGTGTGTGAATGCATCTCTGGTTTTAAAGGAGGGAGTCTCATGTTCCCATAATACATGAAGCTGAAATATGAGAGAAAAGTGTTTAGGATGAATTACACTGACCATAACTGAGGAACATTTCCTGATTTCATTTTTGTCTTAAATGTTACCGTTAACAACATCCGCTTTTGAAATCAGGGTTCAAAATCTACAGCAATGCTCCTTTAGTCCATTCTTCATAATACACAGCTCTGTTTTTATCTGTTATGACTCAATTTCATTTCACATTTAATATGAAACCTGACTTCATACTTGATAAACTGTCTTGAGTTCATCTCTTTCAAACTTTTCTATTTTGTTGTAAATCCTCCTGAATTATTTCGACACATTGATGAACTATCTTCAAAAGAGCAAAACTGTTGGAGGCTGACTTTATAAGTCAAAAGCTGAAAATCAAGTACAAAATCCATGATTAGAAGGGAATTAAAAAGTATCCCTGGACAGGATAAGTGGCAGAAAATGACTGAATGAATGTCATTGTCATGTTTCAAACAATCACCTGACATAATTACAAATACACACGTTACATCGCTTTGCATCCTGGGAATATTGTTTTTTAACTAAGGAAAGTAGTGTAAAAAAGATCCATTCTCCAAAACAAATGCAAGATTCATGACTCACGACAGTAGTGCTCATGGGAAATGGAGTCTCAATCCTGAAAAATTACTACTGATTCTCTCCACAGGTGTCACTACAATCACTGCGCCTTTAAACAAATAGTTGTTTTATCATCATAGAAATCAGCAAAAAAAAAATAACATGAGTGAAGTTGAAAGTCTCTGAAATCATGAGTTTTGTTGTCAAATGACAAAACTGACAAAAGTGACTGTGAGGAGAATTTGTTTGAAGTAGGTTGCAGTGACATTTGATTGAAAATGAATGGAGATCGGATCTTCCCCTTGACACTACTTTTCTTTGTTTAAGACAATTAGTTACCAGATACAATGCGATGAGGTAATGTATTTATCGACAATTATGTATTGCTGATGTTTGAAAAATCAGCTACTTCAGTGCTCCTCACAGACCAGTGCTCTGAAACACATCAGTACCATAAAACATTAGTGAATCCTGGTTGTGTCCTATCAGTGCTCATCTACCAACTCCAACCTCACCAAGCAGAGCAAACATATCGTCACACTTCGTTTTATTGGTGGACTTTCAGGTTTCAACAGATCACTGCAGGATAACTGCTGCATGTGGGTTAAAATTAACATTATCACAAATAGCTTGACCAGTGTGTTAGGCTTTAGCTCATGCTCTATTACTCTCCCATTAAACGGTCTTCTTCGCAGATGTTCCTTTTCTGTCAGAAAGTCCAGCCAGTGTTACCTGTTACTACTAAATAAATCACAGAAATTGTTTTGGTAGAGAACAAACATACATCTCTCTTCTCGCTGCTAAACTCCACAAACCGGCGTTGTTGAAGAGACTTCAAGATGCCGTAAATCTATTTCAGTCTGATCTGAAAGCTGAGAAACAGCATTTAGAAATAACTTATTTTGGCACTGATAACCTCGTTTTAAGTTGTAGATTACAATCAGGCATATACCTAGATATGAGACTTTTTCAATACGACTTAGAAAGTCTTCACAGTCCCTTAAATTGAAACACTCATCACTTAGACTTAAAGAAATCCTGATGTCAAAGTGAACCGCTCCCTATGTCTTAGGTAATTGTGTCTTCATCATGTCCTTGATGCACTCAAACTGTAATTTGTGGAGCTCCTTGAACCTCCCTGACTTCTACTCCAAAATGGATCCACATCATTCCTCCCTGAAACCTTCACACAGACCCTCTCCCCTCCCCTTTGTAGCTCTAATAGGTAACATTATCCCGTATTAATGGTGCCGGTGGCAACGCGCTGCTACTAGCCAAGCAAACGGGTGACTACAGATCAGCGGGGTGAGGCGGGCAGATCATTAACCATAATTACCTCCAGCTAATCCACTTCCAAGCGGTACAAAATAAACAGCCAGGCCCATTAGAGGAGCTGACTGTCAGCCTGCAAGTGGCCTGTGGCTCCTTTGGCAATGATCTGAGCCCACGGGGGGATAAGAGCAGAGGGGGGAGGGTCTGCATGAGTGATGACGAGCCCTTCTTCTGCTCTTCCACCTGATCAGGGAGTTGTAATGTTGAAGGTGGCGGTGTTGTGGCGTCGTGAGCTACATGCTGGCAGCACTGGTGCTTTTGTTTTGTTTCACCCCCTCCCTCCCTCCCTCACCCCCTCACCCGCCTCCTTTCATGTACCCAGATGGTGTTCATTTTGACCTGCTCTGTGTTTGCCCCCTCCTCCCTATTTCCACGTCCTATTCATTCCCTGCCTGCAGGCGTTTTCCTTCTTTCTCCTCTCTCCACACACACACACACACACACTCACACACTCATGTAGTGTGTTCAGGCACATAATCGTGTCATGGCAGACAATTAAGCTCATTTCAGCCCTTTCACTTTTTGTGTGCGGATGATTTATTTGTGCTGCCATGATAATCGCATCTGAATGTCAAAAGTACACGTTGTATGATCTGGTGGTGAATATTTAATGAGCTATTCAACAGTTGCTCCGGCCTCCTATAGCTGCTCACACACTAACCAAACATTTCATTTAGTTCATTATGCTTTATTCAACCCGACAGGTGAATTAAAGATGTTCCAGAGGTGCACAATGGAAAACCTTTCTGGATAAAGAAAAAAAAGAGAAATAATGATCATTTAAGCTTCCCTCTTTCAAGCAAAAGTCTTACATTTAAAGTAGATTAATTCATTTTAACCCAGCTAAAGTAACCTGGTTACACTTTACAATAAGGTTCCCTTAATAATCGTTAGATAACGCATCATAAGGCATTAACTGACACTTTAATAATGTGTTAATAATCATTATAATGCATTACCTAACATTAATTAACATATTAGTTTATGCATTACTAAGCAGTTAATCAATGTACAATGCTCAGAGTTAATTAATACGTTATTAAGCATTAATAAAAGTTACCTATTGTAATTATCTCTATTTATTAATATATTAGTAAAGCTTAATAATGCTTCTAGGAATTATTTACTAATGGTGTTACTTAAGAATGCATAAACATTAAGTTACAGCTTCCTAATGCATTCACTAATCGTACTGTAATACTGTAAATGTTACTGGGATTGGCATTGACAAACAATTATTTAGAGTCTTGAGTCATTATTTTCTAATGCTGGGATTTGTATGTCATCAGGTAGGCACCTAACATTAATTACTTAACTTTAGTTACCTGACACACACCATAATAAATGTATAGGAGTCTTTCATGCCCATTTCTTAACCAAAGTTAACCATTACTGGATGCTTTTTGGACCCTTATTGTAAAATGTAACACATGTATCCCTTAAGTAACACATAAATACTTTAAGAGTAATGCATGCATAAGGATAACTTATTACAATATGTAACTTTTAACAATGGTTTACAATGTATTAGTTAACTCTGGGCATTGTACATCAATTAACTGCTCATAAATGCATCAACGTGTAAGTTAATGTTAGATAATTCATTGCAATTGTGATTAACACATTATTAAAGTATTAGTTAATGCTTAATAATGCATTAAGTAAGGTTTATTAAGGAACCCTTATTTTAAAGTGTTACCAGTAACTCTGTAACAGTGCCTTTATTCTACCCTAATGGGCACTCAAAGACACCTGAAACTGTCTAAAATCCCTCAAGTCATGACTTTTATTCACCATCAACAGCTAGATTATCAGCAGCCTGCAGGAAACAACCATTTCTTTTCTTTTTTTGAATCTGTATCTAATCTCAAGTGCATTGAGAAGTAAGACTGTACCTTGAGATTAACAGAGAAACCACAAATTCTGGGTATTGTGGCAGTATTTTGCATAAAACGAAGCAGTTGCTGATTGATTTGACCCGACACTGAACCTTTTTTTTTTCAAAGTTATACGTTTCTGGTGTCAGGTGGATTTTCCCAGCAGAAATAACCTCTGCTCCTTTCCATTTATTGAATAAACTCAACCAGCATTTGAGTTCTGTGATCCTTACTCATGACATGATGGTTGCATCTCACATGAGTTTAAAGGTCTTCCAAATTTACAAAAAGGAAAGATTTATCATGTCTTTTATAAAGTCTCACTATTCATTTTCCACAACTGGATGTTCACAAGTATCAGTGCAAGCAACGGGCCAGTTGCACTGGAAAGAAGCCAAATCTATTTTTCTTCACTCTTGGCTTTCTTTCAGGTCCATATTGCAGTTTTCCTTCATGCATCTGATGAAATGAGGGCACTCATCCAAGCAGCAGCGGCTTTCAGGCAGAAACATGAGGGGAGACTCATCTCACAGAGTCTTTGATGTTCGTGAACCTGCAGCAGCTTTCAACGTCCGACCGACCGAGGAGTCAGCAGCCGAAGAAAGACACATTAATCTTCGGTTTGATACCAGCTGATGGTATTATTCCTGCTGTGGTTTTGGTTAACGTAAGATGATTGGCTTTTAAAAGGATCTTAAGCGTCAAACAGCAACAAACCTCACCACATTATCCTCCTCGTCATCATCATCATCATCAGCAGCAGCAGCAGAGTAACTCACACAGAGAGAGAAAGCGATGGAAATTTAATTTTATCGCAATTAGAACCTCTCCCTCATAATGAAATCTGAAAGGGGATTCTTGGGGCGTTGTTCATTATTTTCCTTGAAATCGTAGGCTTTTGACAGAGGAAATTCAATTCATCAGGCGCTGGGTAGACTTCATTTTGAATCAACGGGAAGTGAGAACAGCCCTGCCAAAGGCTTTTTAATTCACTGAGAGCTCACGGCTGACACATTCACACACACAGAAAAAAAGAAACAGAGATGGAAATATGCCAAATGCTAACCAGTTGTACATGAGCTAAGCTGAAGTGTTATTGTTCAGACGCGGGGTAGAAATAATAAAACCCTTTGATATCTCACTGACGACTTCCCCAAAGCCACAGAGAAAGACACAACAGCACTTGTCCTTTTATGAACTCTAAATACAGAATCAAAGAGTCCTGAGTCAAAATAAAGATCAAATAAAGCTCATCTTTATCCCGGTGGTTTGTAATACAACCCATATACTTAACACAACACAGTGAACCTGACATGTTTTGACGCGTTGTTACTTTGCACCTCTGCTCTGTATGTATATTGTCAACAAACCTGAGGCTGATAAGGATTTACTTTATGCCAGTTGACATAGTTTATATGCAGTGAGCACAAGGAAGGGAAATAAATCGATAAAAAATTAATAGATTATTTCAGTATAATTTTTAGAAATACGGAATCTTTCTTCTCTTCTCTTGTTATTATTGTTGTTCCTTATTTGAAAGGTCTTGGAAAGCTTTCTGCAACAGCAACTAAACAGGCCGTGGACAACTAGGTTAACATGGCTGAATTAAGGCTGGAAAAAGTTTTCTGACACTGGGCTCTGCAGTTGGTAGATGAGCACTGGTAGGACATAACCACAATTCACATATGTACATTATGGACATGTCTTAGAGCACCAGGCTGTGAATAGTGCTAAATGTGGTTGGTTACTAAACTGAGGTACAAACTAACAAAGTTGACTTGTTGTAACATTTAAAACAACAGCTCTACACGACTGCTACTAGATAGCTCGTTGTGTTACAACAACACAAAACCATCGAAACACTCAAACTTTGCTGGCTAAACAAAACCAGGGAGAACAATAATGATGCAAAAAACATAAGAAGATAGTCTTTGTTTTCTTTCTAAACTAACTTTCTTCTTTGCTTTCAAACAACTTAACTCTTAAATAACTTCTGCAAACAATAAATACGTAAACAAACATTAAGAAATATGATGTGAATAACGTTTATGGCAACTTAAAAAGACTTCTGGAAAACTTTCTGTCCTTCATATTGATTCCACTTGACTTGATATCTGATGTGGAGACACTAAACGCTAACTAATCTAAGGGGAACAGCCACATGGGCTAATGTTACTTGTGTGACAGGTGAAAGGTCAATGACTGACTTTTGTGAGGCCAAAGACTTTGAGCATTGTCTCCAGAAAATGACGTAAATAGATTAGAAACTTCCATTTCCCAGGTTGTGACTTTTGACACAAAATCAGCTTCATTAACAGCAGCTGGGCTTTAGGGCAGAAAAACATAAAAATAATGCTTTGACTGATTAATGAAAACTAATCCAAGACCAGCTGTAGGAAAAGTGTAGAAAGTTTTCAACAAGGAGTCAAATAAAGGTTTCAGGAAAATCAAATGAGTACACTTTATCACTACAAAGACCAAACAACAATCACTAGATATTAATTGCAAACCCATTTGAGTAAATCTGTTTCCCAGCTTTTAAGTGCCGGCTTAAGAAAAGAACCTGAGTCTCGCCAAAGTCAGCAATTAATCCCTGATAATAAATCATCTGAGCGCAGGAAAGGCTGCAGATAATAAGCAAATCAGAGATTAGCCCCCCCCCCTACTACAACAAACACAACAAAGTTCTCAGGTTTCACCAACAGGTGCATTTGACTCAGATTTCCAAAGTGTTTCCTTTTTATTCTGAACAACACCTGCTCTTACTCCAGCAAACTTTTTTCTTTTTTTTTTTCCGGAGAGCAGAGAGAGTGATCCTTTTTCCAGCAGCTCCGCAGAGCAACACTAAAAGCCACCCAACCCAAGAACAACCGGGAAACATTAACCGGCCGCTCCGCTACCCACTAATGGATCGGACCCATTTCATCAGCAATCTGACATTTAATGAATATATATTTTATCTTCCCGTGCCAGTTATCGGAATGTCCTCCCCGTTCCGAGAAATGGCCGCCCTGGGACTCTTTTGAACGGACCTTTTTTCCTCCGACTGGCACCTGTACGCCAATCACACTCACTGCAGCCGGCCCACAATCCTCCCTTGTTTTTTTCCCTCTTCCCTCTCTGTCTTCAATATGGTACGTGGATTAATAATTCATGGCCAGTTATTAGGGCCAGTTCAATAGGAGATCTGCTGATGGAGGGTCGGTGCTCGGCGAGTGTGCCCGGAGGGATGCTGCGTGTTGTTGTGTCAGCCCCCATCTGCCAGAATGCAATAAGGCAAACAATGGAGGCCTTGATTTCCACCAGCAGGCCCATAATCTTTAAATGGCTATTAGCCGAAGAGTGCAACCAGTCAATAACCGACAAAATCCTTTTAAAAGCTTCTCTCTCTCTCCATCCCTCTCCATCCCTCTCAGTCTTCTCTTAATCTCTTTCTTCTTTCTGGTCAAATTGGGACACAGTTGCAGCGCTGAAACTCTTATCATGAGACTTTTAATGCCACCAGTGGAGGCAGGTGCTGTGATCAATGATGGAGGCAGACATGGGGACAACTGAGGTCAGCATCCATTTTCTAATAATCACAGGCATCATAACACTCCATCAAAGTCCACGTCGTGGGTGGGTGTGCGTGTGTGACCTTAAATGGCTCGTGTTTGCCTCTTTGACCCTCCCTTGAAAGTAAAAAATCCTGATAATCCTCTCATTAATAACCTCTGAAGTTGTGTACCCAATGATTTCACAACGCAGGAAGATATCCTTCCTCCAGTTCGCCTGTCAAACTCAGTGACAGCGACATGAAATAAAGCAGTCCCCTTCCAGTGACATCCTATAGACGATATTTATCCTTTTGCCATCCATCACATCAGATGCAACTGGAAAGGGATTGAATTACTGTTTACAAGGATGGGATTAAATTGTTTTTAATATACAATGTTATGAAAGCAATAACCTTTTTGATGGCCGCAATCATATCCTAATAAAACTGATATTCATTAGTGTCAGGGAATATTCCCTGCTCCCAATCTCCTCCGACTAATACGCTACCTGAATCAGCGGCTGGTACACAAACAAATCCTGTTTGTCCTTCACGGCTGACAAGGTAAACAACAGGAGCTCAGGTTCAATCTCAGATCACTTAGAGTGCACTCTACGAGAAAGAAGACGAAGAGGAAAGAGACGGGGACTGTGTGTGTTTGTAAAACTCTCTGACCCCATCATTTCCTGTTATTCACACCGGGATCAGAGTGAGAAATATTCCCAACGTTAATCTTGGGAAAGTCTCCTAAATTGTAACTCTGCCAGATATCTGTCCTACCAGCCTGTGACTTCAATCTCTTTAAATGTGGGAGAATGTCAGACTGAAGTGTTTTCTTTTCAAAGAGCCTGAAATCTCGACTGCAAAACCTTCGCTCCTGGTAGATTTGATGTGTGACTATTGAAGATTCAGCCTCTTTGTAGAGTTTATTTAGAGTCTGACTCTTCATGTGATAAAGTTTTGGGTCCAGTAATGTTGTTAAGGGCAAAGGTGTTGATGATATTTACATTAACAGTGACACTGACATTAGGAATCTGGTTGATGATTGATCGTGTCGCTGTAGAAAATGATGACCTATTGCCTCAAGCGATGCACGTCAGCACCTGTGTCTGATTTGGATTTGAAGCATCAGTGGCATGTTACAAAGTCAGTCCTGTCATATAAGATGTTTGATGTACACAGCTTTGAAGAACAGCTTCTATAACATCATAAATTGTAATAGGTTGATTAGCGTTTGTTAAACAACACAATTAGCTGATGCAAGATATGTCAAACAACAAACAGACTACAAATAAATGTTAAAAAGAAATTAATATGACAGGTATCTGGCTCATAATCCATATCATAGTGAGTCAGGTACAATACAGGTTGAATCAGGCACGTTACAGGTGAGATCTGAGGTCCCACTTGCTCTACTCTCATGAGTGAAGTCTCATTTGTGAACATTTCATTCAAAATAAACAAGTCATCTGTGTGAACAAACTACGCTAAATTGCTCTTTTCTCAACTTCAGTTCAGTTCAGTCCAGTTCCTGAAGAATCTAGCAACTCCCGAAAAATACCTACACAAGAACGGCAGCTGTCAATCATCATGGAATGTGACATAAAATCCTGTTTGTAAAGTAAGTGAAAAACACCTGCTCAGAAAATTTAAAGACAATGCAGCCAAGTAATAGCTTCATGTGTAAATCATTGCTACAAGGTGTATTTATTTTTTAAGTTTGACCACCTCCTATGTGAAAATAGAGTTTTTGATCTATACTGCAGCTGGTCACCAGGGGGAGCAGTTTTTATGGCGGCCTCAATTTGAGCTGAGCGACATAGCACCAATGTTTTTTTTTTTTTTAAGGAAGTCTGTGAACTAAGGCTGGTGGCTCTCTGCTTTGCACGTTCAATTTCAGCCAGTCGTTCACTAAACATACTGCACAGAACAATTGGAGAAAATATATTTCAGTCTGTCAACTGTAGTTTTATCACACTAACTTCTCAGCTCTTTGGCTTATTATTCATCACCAGCTGTTTTCAGTACAATTGCAAGTAGAACTTAACATTGTTTGAGCTTATTAAATCCTGATTATTCAATGCACTGATTATAAAATAACTGAATTACCCATCACATCCTACAATTAATCATGCTCTAAATAATGTGCATATACTACTTCTTGTTTGAAGCTAAAGCTCGGTACATTCTGCAGAAACTCAACAACTCTTACAGCTGTTGTCTTTGAATGGATGTGAAAATGTGAGAGTTCAAAAAACACATAAGAGGACACACAACAGGATTAAAGTTATGAAATGGAGCAGAAAAGGCAAACATGTTGCATGAGAAAGAAGAAATCAGAATATTTGGGGCTAAAAATGATGTTTGCTGGTGATGAGAACATTTTCTTTGGTTAGAAGCAGAGTTTGCTGATGTTTATGTAACAATGTAGAAAACAAACTACTGATCATCTGATAGTAAGAGACACCTGAGGGACAGGTGAGCTTTGATTTCATCAGTCTGTAACGGTAGAACAAGGATGTTTGAGCACGCTTAGAGATGAGAAATCACTTATAAAAGAGCATTAATATGACACTTTCACACCTGATGAGTCTCCTCAGAAATATCAGCGCGCATATAAACAGCATATTTTCATATCCTTCACTGCGCTTTAGAAATAAGCAGGCGACACAAAACAAACACAATCTGACAGCGTCATGAATCACATGTCAGAATAAGGAGTCTGTCAGAGAAGAGTGTCGTTGCATCATCAATAGCTCAGTTTTCAAAAAGTGCTGCACGAACAAACACACACTCTTTCGTGAACACACACTCCTCCATTGTTCTCAGCCCGTGAGAGGATCATGAAAGAAGCGAGTGAGTCAGAAACGTCTCCTCAAACTGATTGGCAGGGACGTTGCCACATTGTCACGCATCAACTCCGCTGTTTTGACAAGGCAGCGTGACCTCTGTGTTGCACAATCACATGATCACAACTGCCGGGGTCAAAGGTCAACGCTAATGGATGGTGAAGCGAGGGAAGCAGCTTTATGTCAGTGTGTGGAAGTGTGTGTCTAGTGTGTGTGTAGCAGTTTTAAAGCCATATTCTCATAATGGCTGTGTGAGATTCCTCTTATGGGGCTCTCAGTTTGATGTAGAGTGTCATATAAGAAAAGGCACTGTAGGCTTTTAAGAGGTCGTTTTTGTTTTGTGAAGTAGGTTTAACGTGGATTTTAGGAGCTTACCTCATGCACGTGAAATGAAACCAACATTTTCTGATTCTTTGTGAATTTACGGACTAAATTTAGGCCTGTTTTTGTGGAAATCATCATTCCGCTCGCAGAACAAATGAATCGTCTTCAAAAGGAAAATTTGCTGACAGTTACCGTGTTCTGTGGACTGGGAGACTATCAAAATAAAAGTTTCCATTCATTGGTTTTGGCTCAAGGCCAGTGCTCCCACACAGGAAACACAACATATTAAAGGCTCAATCTAACATAGGAAACGCCTCAATATGTGCCCCAACCTCCTCCATCTCTAATCCATCATCCATCTCCTTCATGTGTCTCCCTATCTTGTTCTCTCACTTTCTCCTCCTCTCTCCCATTAGTCTCTCTCTCCTCCTTCCCGTCTCTCCTCCTTCACCTCTGTTTTGTCTCTTTCTTTTGCATTCTCCTCCCTCCCCTCCTCTGTATCCCTCAGTATCAACCCGACAGAGAGTCATCCATCTTCATTGGGGAGACACATGTGCTGTTTTGACAGTAAGGGCTCTGACGGAGCGAGAGGAAGGAAAGCAGCAACCCCATGACAGCAAAGACACATTATCGGTGGGAAAACACATCCGACCATCAATTACTGAAGACCATCGAACTCCACCAACACTCTGGGTATTAGATATTGTCACAGCCGTCTCGTTCGATGATCTGGCATCACTGGAGAGGTGTTAAAATCAATCAGCTGTGTTAATTCTCTATTAGCCCATCACCACTGTGGCTTTGATAAAGAAGGTGCTGCTCAGAGATGCTGTGAGTTTTGAGCTCGAACGCTTTTTAATGAAGCTCGGATTTATGTCAGAGTTCAAGTTAAATAAATGCAGGAAATCTGACACTCGACTACAAGTTTCCACGACCTCAAAGAAATCAAAAAGATGCAAATGAGACATGTTTCTGGGTTCAACTACAACAATTTCTTTGTTAACTTTGTCGTTGGTGAGAAACCTCTGCTTTTTATTTAGTGTTGGAGCCTGAATTGTTAATGTTAGCTTGATAGGTGTTGGACTTGAGTGTCACAACAACAGTTTTGTGATGACACGCAATGAGATTGTTGCATTTTAGCCTCTTGTTTACAAAGGCGTCAACGCCAATGGAAAGTGTAGCATTCAGAGAGGCGCTGATCGTTGCTGCTGCTCTGAACTGTAGCAACCTCCTGCAGAAGTTCTGCCACAGAGTTTGTCATATCTTCCGCTTATTTCCTCAAAACTGAACAGTACAGGAGTTGAACTCAAAGATTGACGGTCACTGTTCCATAGATTTTGAGGCCAATGGCTTGCACTGGTGTTACGAATACCACCGCCACCTACCCTACTGTACTGGAAACGTAGTGTGGTCCACCTGTGGGCCGCAGTCTGACATCACTTTCTTGCATCGTTTACTACTGCCATTTCATTTTCAAGTTGGCTTGAGTTGTGGTACCTTTTTAGCATGGAAAGTTTGAAAACGAAAAGCAAAAGACCTTCGTCATTTTCATTTTCATTTGAATGATGTCATATATCTATGCACAGAGAGCAAAAGTGGACGACTGATTCTAATTCTGCATAAAGGTCAGATAATGCACCTATATTCAGAAAATTAAAATGCATTTCCATTATTGTAATTTTCATTTTAAAATTGGAACTGAGATGTTTATTAACCCTTTTAACAAAATCCACAAAAAAATATTGCTTCATCATTTTGATTCATGATATATTTCTTGTATCACATTTGACACTTTTGGCAGTTTTGCGTACTATTTCATCTATTTTATTAAAGTTTTTTTTTGTAAATATGCATTAATTTCATGCAGAAAACACTTGTTTAAAAAGAAAAAGTAACTATTTTGATGTTATTCTTGCTGCAACTTCTTGAAAATCAAGCAATAATTTTCCTGAACATAAGTGGATGATTTCATGAGAGCAGACATTTTAAAAAGGGCTAAATTACAACTTCAGCTGACTGTAGTGATATGACAATCCTCAAGGTAGTAGAATATATTTTTAAAAATATTTTCAACAGGTGTTTAAACAAACTATTTATCATGTTGATAAGATTGAGGTCTTTGAACTCATGTATCAAATAAGATACGTTTGGCTATAAAGGGTTAAACGGGTCTTTTTTGGGGGGAAAAAATAGAAAGAAAAAACAAACAACTTTTTCCTTTTCATTCAATTTAGTCAAAGAATGTGCATTTCTGAAGTTTTATCAGTGATCATTTTATCTTTAGGTCATACACCTTTGTTCTGAAAAAAAAAAGCATTTCTATTAATGCATTTTCATTTTAAGTCTGATCACTAGTTGCTTCCATTCACTTTTCTCTATCAGAGGTACTTTAGGTCCAATAGCTCAATCTGCTTTTTACATACTTGCTTTGTTTTCTGTCATTATTTCCCCATTTGACCAGCCTGATGCCGATATTTTTGCCACAGTGTCAACAGGCAGAGGAGGAATGTGCTGAACTCATCTCCCTGATTAATTTTACGTTTCCATGGTTGTTTAGAATTTTTATGTTGAGTTTTTGTCCAAACAAATGTAAAAGCAGAGTTTGTTCTGATGTTGTTTAATGTCAGTCAGCAGTCCAGACTTTGAAAATGTGAATTATTACTTCACATTTGGACCATTCATCATGTTAACGTCTCTCATTTTTCTCGCAGCTGGACAGTTTGATTGATAAGAAACAATCAGTCTGATACAGGAGACATCAGCCACGGAGCCGATGTGGATCTGGATTGGTTTGTAATTGCTGTCAGAGGTGATCTTAGTCAGTGTCCTGCCATTTGGAGTGGTATTACTTCGACCTAAAGATGACAGTTCAATTAAATGCAGTGTCCTCAGGCTGAGAGGACGAGACAGGCGCGTCCATGACGGTTGCCATGAGGGCATTAATGACATCCCTGCCAGTCAAACTGTCACTGCTCTCTTCTCGGTCGCTTTTCGGTGTCATTGAAATCAGTCTTTGAAGAGGAGTCGATTAATCAAACCATGTAAAGACACTGCTCTGATTGTAGATCCTGATGCACTTTTATGTTTGTATAAAAAACCCACTCAATCTCCATCTGCATGTCTCCTCACATCATCGCTCCGTTCCACAAAACGCTTCCTTTAATCTCAATCTCATCAGGCTAATACTTCTGTGATTTACAACCAAAATGAAGCAGTGTGATTTTATTTGTGCCTAATGTTTTGTAAGTTGTCACATAAATCAAGTTGAATCCAGAGGATGAGGAGGTAATTTTTTTCCTTCCTCCCCTGTGCATTAGCTCATCCTCCCCTCTCAGACTCCCCCCTCCCTCCCTCGCTCCAGCACTCACTTCCCGTCTGTAGGTGCTCATACCGGGACGACGCTCGCTCACTGCTTCCTCTTGACGACCCTCTGAGGTGCATTTGATGTCAGCGTGAACAGCTTGTTTTCCTTTTCTCCCTCTCTCTCCCTCTCTCGCTCCCTCACATGCTTCTTATTTTTTCTACTTGGGTCTGAAGTGCCGTGGCGTTATTGGACGCAGGCTTGAGAGGCCGTGGTAGCAGAGTAAAGGCCGCTGGGGAGCGAGTCTTTGACATTCAGGCTTGAGAAGAAGCATAGAAAGACTTTCTCTCTGAAGCCATCCATCATCCCAGAGTCCTAATCACCCAGTGATGGAGAAGGTACAGGGTGGAGGAGGGGAGAGAGATGGACGACAGACGTGTGTGTTGCACAACAAAGGAAATGTTGTCGTTTTCTATGAGCTACTTTCTCCTCAATCCTTCTTTATTCAGAAGAAAAATGTAGAATAAGCATGAATGGTCTCAGTTAAGACCTGGTCTCAAAGGACTAATAAAAGCAGAGACTCCTCGTTGATCTGCTGAGTTAACGTGAGCTGTATCTGGGTCATCGGTGATATCTTTGGATACTAACTCAGTGGAGCATGTTGGTAGCTCAGATGCTTTGTGATATTTGGCACTGGACAAAAGTTTCAACCTACACATGGGCGTCAAGTACCGAAAGGGAAGGCGGTGACTTCCAGAGTAGAAAATTAAGCAAATGCAGAGGTGAAAAAAAAGTAGTTCTGTTAAAGGAAAAGTTACTTGATGCTGACTGCAGAAACAACGGAAACCACATCATCACCGAGCCCAAAAGACAATTTTTACAGCAGAGTTCAGCACATTTAAAGTCTAATTCAAAAGCCGTTTTAGTCTGAGTATCTTGTTCATTAATTATTTTTTGTAGTTGTCAAACTCACACTTTTTGCCCATAAAAGGGGATCACTAACTTTGATTGACAGGTGGGCGCTCAAAGAGGCCACAGTCCCGCCTCTTTACCCCATCCTAACTTGAACTAAGCTCAGTTGAGTTTAATGTTTCCAGGATGACCCAGATTGATGGCTGACTTCAAAACGTGGTACTGAATCACATACATAACAGATTTTTTCGAGGGCGACTTTGACATGATTCTGGAGTGACGTGTCACAGTTCTGCGCTGTAGACAAGCATGTAGACTCTCCTCTTCTTATTTTTTAAGCTTCCAAATTTGCCAGCTGTTGGCACACACGGTTTTTAACATGAAACTGCTCACGAGACCACTGGCTGCCATCATGTTTGTTTCAGTACACACCGTGGTATACGGATCAATGACAAAAAGAGGGTCTAAAAACTTATTTTTAAAAAGTTCCTTAAAAATGGATAAAAACATATTTCTGAGAGAAGAATTATGTTTTCTAACAGATTTCAGTAGTTTACCAACATTTCAAAGTTTTTAGGTTCATTATTTTTTAGTATTTTTAATTTGAGCACCCAAAAATGTCAGGTGGAGCAACCAAATATATAACAATATATTTATTGGCAAGTATCTATCAAGTGTCTGTAGTGACTCATACATTTTCATTTTGTGTGTTTCATTTGTTTTATTTGTGAATAAGATAAATAATTTGATGTTAAAATAACATTTCACATTATTACATTGGTTGTACCACCTGGCATGGAAATTGTTCCAGTCACCAATGAAGTGAAAAAACCCTTTTTATCAGTATTTCAGAGAAATCTACAAACTTTTCCACTTGGTCACAAATGTCATTTGGGCTCCTCTGGCTGATGCAGTTTCCTGTTTCCTGTTTTATTCTCTTCACTTTAAAATAAAAGTCTAATGTTACGGTTGCACCACCCTGACATTTGACAAGGTGAAAATTACGGGACAAAAGTGTTTTAAATTTCTCAACTGCTTTAAAATTCATTTGCACAGAATGTTTTATTTAAAAAGGGTCAAGGATAAAATAATGCCACTGTATTTTTTATTTCAATTTACAATAACTGACATTCAATTTTTAGAGTTTAATTTCTATGGATACTTGTCAGGACGGTTGCACCACCTGACATTTTGGGGGTTTGAGGAACCAAAACACAAAAAAACATGTTATATTTTAATAGTTTAAAGATGTGTTCAAATAACACAGGTTTCATAGAATAAAGAAATACATGTGATGAAATACTCAATTCATGATGGAAGGAAATATTGCACTCAGACACAAAAAAGGGGCGTCACGTCATTGACCCATACACGAGATGTCATTAGTGTTCAACAAAGCATGTGGGTCACAAAAAAATATATTTGAGTAATAAATCTGAATCAGGCATTCAGGCCTGTAATGTGAACACAGCCAAAGTTGCATCAAATTGACTGTATTGACTGAGGCTGCCGTAAAAAAAGAAACAAAAACAATATTCAGTTCCTCATTTATAAGTAGGCTGAATCTTTTCAAAAAAAGATAAGATTTAATGTGACTTGTGCTGTTCACGCTGTCAGAAACAAAGTAGATATGGGTTACGTTTAACAAGAGTGTGAACAAAGCTGAAGACACTTTGACCCGTACACTGTGAACACTGTGAATGTCTTCACCTTTAAAGCTGAATCTAAACAGATACTAATGCTGTTTTCCATTAAAAGTCAAAAATGTTGCCTCAATTCTTTTAAATAGAGAAAAAAGACTCTTGCGATGGCATCAGAAAAAATGAGCTTGTTCAGTATATTGAAATAAGAATAATGTCATGATACAAGAAACTTAACAGGTGTTTGATCTGAGAGTAAAGAAGCCTCACTTAAGAATCAGGACCTAACTGATAACTATAACCCAAATACTGGACTTTCAAAGAAGGCAGAAAAAACAATAGAGAGCCTCATCAGCAATTAAGAGACAGATAACTTTTCCTGCAGAACATTCATCAAATCCTCGTCTCTTCCCACGTCTCGCCTTTATTTTGTTATTCGTCACCAAAATGATTAATAGTCACTTAGCGTATTATTGCACGGCATGCTGCCACGGCTTCTGCAATTACCCAATACTTTGCCTCTCAGCTGTCAGCGATCCATGCCGGGAAGAGGATACTGCAGGTTCACATGGCAGAGGAGCAGACGCAGAGGTTAACACACTCGCCGAGATGGTGTGTCACTTCAGGCACATCTCTTTCTGTGACAGAGTGTCTGTTTGAGCAAGTTTGCATTGTACTCAGACGGTGAATGGCAGACATTTTTCCAAAGTGACAACCTTTGATGCCAAAAACAAAACAAAACTGCAGTTCCACCAGTGAACACTAGAGGCTCAGCTATGAAACGAGTAAATCCCCCATTTGGCCTCATATTAAAAAGCCAAAGTGGTTTTTTTTTCTTCGCTTATTTCTCTATTTATTGAAAGAACAGGGTGTGAAGTTGGTGAAACAAACCCGACCCTTCACCAGCTCTGACGTACCCGCAGCCTGAGCGCAGGATCTGAGGTTTGCAAATGACAAACGGTGCCCACTCATAAATGCAGCCCAGCAGCGATGATAAATGCCTGATAATAACAGTGAAAACATAATTATTATTGATGAACCTCTGGTGAAAAGCAGAACAAATGTCAGCTGTCAGATGAAAAATGGGAAACCCTCAGGAGCATTCATCAAAACCACTGACAGGCTTTCCTCCCCGTTTTGAATATTGAAATATATCGACTTCAGCTGCAGATTTATGATACTCACTCTCAAGTATTGACCAACTCCTGTTGTAGTTTAGACATTTGAAAGACTTTATCTTCATCTTAACTATCGGTAGTACTATCAGTACAAAAATGTGCTTCTATGCCTTTGAAAAAGAAAGAAATACAACATGACCTCATTCAGTGCGGCCATTATCTTTGGAGTAATACAGAAGCTGTAATTCCAGGTAGGACCGTGCCTCGTTTGTCAACGTCAGATGAAGGTTTTTCAAGACAAGGACCCATTAAGAGCTCAGACTAAGTGTTTCTTCTTTCAGAATATTATATGATAGCAATTTGTTTTAACTGTCTCACATTGCATAGCTCTGATTGACTCTCGTCTCAGGAGGCAATAGGTTTATTTCCGAGGCTGGACTGAACGGCAAGAAACGGCTGTTAATGTAACGACCAGTGAAGGGACGCCAGTCTCATCTGGAGCCACAACTTTCTATTCAGGTAACAAATAAGACGGCTTCAAACTATCCACACTGCAAAAACACGAAGCAGTGCAAGTGTATAAATGTTGTTTTAAGTGGAAAAATGTATCGAAAGAATATTTAGTCAAACATCTGATTCCAAGTTCAAACTAGACCCAGATAGTAACATTAAGGAGAAATATCCAACGTCGAATCTCAAGGAACTAAAGTAAAATCTGCTCACTTTTCAGACCTTAGTTTTGGTTTTAAATATCTTGAAATAAGTTGAAATGTATTTCACTAACAGTGACTGCATGAAGACTCCTGCAGCAGCTGCATTGTACATACAGGTTGTTCGAGTTTTTTCCCATTATGCTATGACGTGTTGGTATCTGATTTCATGGCTAAGCCTTTTTCAAGTTTTCTGGTAACTTTAAGGATGGTAACTTTGCTGAGGGTGTGGGAGACGCACATTGAGATGACTTTTTTACAGGACGGGATGTCGTTCTTGTCTCTACATGGTTCCGCGTTCACAATTCTCTTCTGTTGTCTGCAACACACGCGGCAGAGTTCCACTCTGATGCACACAGACACACTAACACAAGCGCTCCATAGAGAGGGCAGAGAGTAGGGAAAATAATGTTGCAACCACATGAAATGCAGGAAAAAATCTCTAGGGGCAGAGATGTCAACAGTGTCTGATGAGTCAGTCCCCTGTGTTTCTGAGGTGGCTCTCGCTGCCATGGTTACGAAGGTTCAAAGGTAAGATGTGGCTACTAAATAGCGTTATTTTATTCAAACATGGGAAAATATATATTTCTAAACAGGTTCACACCGAATCTTGATTTTTAACAGTGTTATCATGATTTTTTATCTTTATTTTTACTTAACATGTACAAATATGATTTTGAAAATGTCGGGACCCCAGATTGCTACAAGTCAAACATGTCAAAAGTCAGGTCTGGGGGCCAGTTGTAGCCCCTCAGCTCCACATAAAAACTAAGCAAGGGGTATTTTTACAAAGGCAAAGTAACATGGATTCTGCAAAATCCAACAGAAACACAAGATTTTCTAAAGTTCTCGTGTTTAAATGAATGTATTTATCATGATACGAAAATGTGAGTTCAAAAAACCCGTTATAGGAAAAAAGACAAGATTAAAGTTTTGAAATGAAGCAGAAAAGACATATCTGGAGCAAAAATTTTGCTTGCTGTTGAAAATAGTCTGAATAATAAAATACTGCTCCTGCCATAAAAAACATTCTGACATATTTTTTTCTATATCGCCCCCTAATGGTGAACATTTCCATGGTTAGAGGCAGAGTTTACCGATCTTTAACCAGCACGTAACACTGCAGAAAACTCACCATTTATCATGTGGTCTCAAGAGACACCTGAGGATGTTTGACCACACTTAATGATGAGAAATAATTAAAAGAAATATTTACTTGTCTCTTTCAGTTAAGTTGGGTAGAGTTTCATTGCAAATGTTTCCCACAGTCCGATAGTTAAAATCTCCCTCCTTTTTGTCTTCATTTCTCATCATTAACTCTGCACACTGTGATCAGCCTGACAGAACCTGAGCTGAACATGTCAGTAACTATCTGCACATTTGTGTCGTTTCATCAACTCATCATTCTGACACGTCTGTCCACGCTTCTTACTCCTCTCTGTGCTGCAGCGCACGTACCTCCACAAACACTCTTTGTTTATCTCCGGGGTCATGGAAACGCTCCGATTATCTCTTAACCGACCCCTGAGGACTAATATTTCTCACCTGATGGTTACGTAAGGATATGTCAGTTTGATGCCAGCGAGGGTGAGGTGTTGTCATTTTTTTCCCACAGTTTGATACATGGGGCTCCCAAGTTTTATTTGGAGTTAAGCATTTAAAAACCTGTTCATTATCAGTTGGTTTGATCTAGACTTAGATGGATAGCTCCTGTCAGTTTCTTTAATATCGCCTTTATTTTTAAACCTGTCAGAAGCAAAACTGTACCAACGCCAGCTTATGCCAAGTAAAATAGTCTGTGTGTTACTTTTAGAAATTGATTNATGTTTTGTAAGTTGTCACATAAATCAAGTTGAATCCAGAGGATGAGGAGGTAATTTTTTTCCTTCCTCCCCTGTGCATTAGCTCATCCTCCCCTCTCAGACTCCCCCCTCCCTCCCTCGCTCCAGCACTCACTTCCCGTCTGTAGGTGCTCATACCGGGACGACGCTCGCTCACTGCTTCCTCTTGACGACCCTCTGAGGTGCATTTGATGTCAGCGTGAACAGCTTGTTTTCCTTTTCTCCCTCTCTCTCCCTCTCTCGCTCCCTCACATGCTTCTTATTTTTTCTACTTGGGTCTGAAGTGCCGTGGCGTTATTGGACGCAGGCTTGAGAGGCCGTGGTAGCAGAGTAAAGGCCGCTGGGGAGCGAGTCTTTGACATTCAGGCTTGAGAAGAAGCATAGAAAGACTTTCTCTCTGAAGCCATCCATCATCCCTGAGTCCTAATCACCCAGTGATGGAGAAGGTACAGGGTGGAGGAGGGGAGAGAGATGGACGACAGACGTGTGTGTTGCACAACAAAGGAAATGTTGTCGTTTTCTATGAGCTACTTTCTCCTCAATCCTTCTTTATTCAGAAGAAAAATGTGGAATAAGCATGAATGGTCTCAGTTAAGACCTGGTCTCAAAGGACTAATAAAAGCAGAGACTCCTCGTTGATCTGCTGAGTTAACGTGAGCTGTATCTGGGTCATCGGTGATATCTTTGGATACTAACTCAGTGGAGCATGTTGGTAGCTCAGATGCTTTGTGATATTTGGCACTGGACAAAAGTTTCCACCTACACACGGGCTTCAAGTACCTAAAGGGAAGACGGTGACCTCCAGAGTAGAAAATTAAGCAAATGCAGAGGTGAAAAAAAAGTAGTTCTGTCAGAGGAGAAGTTACTTGATGCCGACTGCAGAAACAATGGAAACCTCATCATCACCGAGCCCAAAAGACGATTTTTACAGCAAAGTTCAGCACATTTAAAGTCTAATTCAAAAGCCGTTTTAGTCTGAGTATCTTGTTCATTAATTATTTTTTGTAGTTGTCAAACTCACACTTTTTGCCCATAAAAGGGGATAACTAACTTTGATTGACAGGTGGGCGCTCAAAGAGGCCACAGTCCCGCCTCTTTACCCCATCCTAACTTGAACTAAGCTCAGTTGAGTTTAATGTTTCCAGGATGACCCAGATTGATGGCTGACTTCAAAACGTGGTACTGAATCGCATACATAACAGATTTTTTCTAGGGCGACTTTGACATGAGTCTGGAGTGACGTGTCACAGTTCTGCGCTGTAGACAAGCATGTAGACTCTCCTCTTCTTATTTTTTAAGCTTCCAAATTTGCCAGCTGTTGCCACACAAGGTTTTTAACATGAAACTGCTCACGAGACTACTGGCTGCCATCATGTTTGTTTCCGTACACACCGTGGTATACGGGTCAATGACAAAAAGAGGGTCTAAAAACTTATTTTTAAAAAGTTCCTTAAAATGGATAAAAACATATTTCTGAGAGAAGAATTATGTCTTCTAACAGATTTCAGTAGTTGACCAACATTTCAAAGTTTTTAGGTTCATTATTTTTTAGTATTTTTAATTTGAGCACCCAAAAATGTCAGGTGGTGCAACCAAATATATGAAAATATATTTATATGTTCCTGTTATTTTTTCTGTGTGAAATTATTGGCAAGTATCTCTCAAGTGTCTGTAGTGACTCATACATTTTCATTTTGTGTGTTTCATTTCTTTTATGTGTGAATAAGATAAATAATTTGATGTTAAAATAACATTTCACATTATTACATTGGTTGTACCACCTGACATGGAAATTGTTCCAGTCACCAATGAAGTGAAGAAAACCTTTTTTATCAGTATTTCAGAGAAATCTACAAACTTTTCCACTTGGTCACAAATGTCATTTGGGCTCCTCTGGCTGATGCAGTTTCCTGTTTCCTGTTTTATTCTCTTCACTTTAAAATAAAAGTCTAATGTTACGGTTGCACCACCCTGACATTTGACAAGGTGAAAATTACGGGACAAACGTTTTTTAAATTTCTCAACTGCTTTAAAATTCATTTGCAAAGAATGTTTTATTTAAAAAGGGTCAAGGATAAAATAATACCACTGTGTTATATTTTAATAGTTTAAAGATGTGTTCAAATAACACAGGTTTCATAGAATAAAGAAATACATGTGATGAAATACTCAATTCATGATGGAAGGAAATATTGCACTCAGACACAAAAAAGGGACGCCACGTCATTGACCCATACACGAGATGTCATTAGTGTTCAGCAAAGCATTTTGGTCACAAAAAAATATATTTGAGTAATAAATCTGAATCAGGCATTCAGGCCTGTAATGTGAACACAGCCAAAGTTGCATCAAATTGACTGTATTGACTGAGGCCGCCGTAAAAAAAACAAAAAAACAACAACATTCTGTTCCTCATTTGAAAGTAGGCTGAATCTTTTCAAAAAAAGATAAGATTTAATGTGACTTGTGCTGTTCACTATGTCAGAAACAAAGCAGATATGGGTTACGTTTAACAAGAGTGTGAACAAAGCTGAAGACACTTTGACCCGTACACTGTGAACACTGTGAACGTCTTCACCTTTAAAGCTGAATCTAAACAGATACTAATGCTGTTTTCCATTAAAAGTCAAAAATGTTGCCTCAATTCTTTTAAATAGAGAAAAAAAGACTCTTGCAATGGCATCAGAAAAAATGAGCTTGTTCAGTATATTGAAATAAGAATAATTTCATGATACAAGAAACTTAACAGGTGTTTGATCTGAGACCTAACTGATAACTATAACCCTAATACTGGACTTTCAAAGAAGACAGAAAACACAATAGAGAGCCTCATCAGCAATTAAGAGACAGATAACTTTTTCTGCAGAACATTCATCAAATCCTTGTCTCTTCCCACGTCTCGCCTTTATTTTGTTATTCGTCACCAAAATGATTAATAGTCACTTAGCGTATTATTGCACGGCATGCTGCCACGGCTTCTGCAATTACCCAATACTTTGCCTCTCAGCTGTCAGCGATCCATGCCGGGAAGAGGATACTGCAGGTTCACATGGCAGAGGAGCAGACGCAGAGGTTAACACACTCGCAGAGATGGTGTGTCACTTCAGGCACATCTCTTTCTCTGACAGAGTGTCTGTTTGAGCAAGTTTGCATTGTACTCAGATGGTGAATGGAAGACATTTTTCCAAAGTGACAACCTTTGAAGCCAAAAACAAAACAAAACTGCAGTTCCACCAGTGAACACTAGAGGCTCAGCTATGAAGCGAGTAAATCCCCCATTTGGCCTCATATTAAAAAGCCAAAGTGTTTTTTTTTTTCTTCGCTTATTTCTCTATTTATTGAAAGAACAAGGTGTGAAGTTGGTGGAACAAACCCGACCCTTCACCAGCTCTGACGTAGCCGCAGCCTGAGCGCAGGATCTGAGGTTTGCAAATGACAACCGGTGCCCACTCATAAATGCAGCCCAGCAGCGATGATAAATGCCTGATAATAACAGTGAAAACATAATTATTATTGATGAACCTCTGGTGAAAAGCAGAACAAATGTCAGCTGTCAGATGAAAAATGGGAAACCCTCAGGAGCATTCATCAAAACCACTGACAGGCTTTCCTCCCCGTTTTGAATATTGAAATAAATCGACTTCAGCTGCAGATTTATGATACTCACTCTCAAGTATTGACCAACTCCTGTTGTAGTTTAGACATTTGAAAGACTTTATCTTCATCTTAACTATCGGTAGTACTATCAGTACAAAAATGTGCTCCTATGCCTTTGAAAAAGAAAGAAATACAACATGACCTCATTCAGTGCAGCCATTATCTTTGGAGTAATGCAGAAGCTGTAATTCCAGGTAGGACCGTGCCTCGTTTGTCAACGTCAGATGAAGGTTTTTCAAGACAAGGACCCATTAAGAGCTCAGACTAAGTGTTTCTTCTTTCAGAATATTATATGATAGCAATTTGTTTTAACTGTCTCACATTGCATAGCTCTGATTGACTCTCGTCTCAGGAGGCAATAGGTTTATTTCCGAGGCTGGACTGAACGGCAAGAAACGGCTGTTAATGTAACGACCAGTGAAGGGACGCCAGTCTCATCTGGAGCCACAACTTTCTATTCAGGTAACAAATAAGACGGCTTCAAACTATCCACACTGCAAAAACATGAAGCAGTGCAAGTGTATAAATGTTGTTTTAAGTGGAAAAATGTATCGAAAGAATATTTAGTCAAACATCTGATTCCAAGTTCAAACTAGACCCAGATAGTAACTATAAGGAGAAATATCCAACGTCGAATCTCAAGGAACTAAAGTAAAATCTGCTCACTTTGCAGACCTTAGTTTTGGTTTTTAATATCTTGAAATAAGTTGAAATGTATTTCACTAACAGTGACTGCATGAAGACTCCTGCAGCAGCTGCAATGTACATACAGGTTGTTCGAGTTTTTTCCCATTATGCTATGACGTGTTGGTATCTGATTCCATGGCTAAGCCTTTTTCAAGTTTTCTGGTAACTTTAAGGATGGTAACTTTGCTGAGGGTGTGGGAGACGCACATTGAGATGACTTATTTACAGGACGGGATGTCGTTCTTGTCTCTACATTGTTCCGCGTTCACAATTCTCTTCTGTTTTCTGCAACATGCGCGGCAGAGTTCCACCCTGATGCACACAGACACACAAACACAAGCGCGCACACACACAGAAGAGCACACTCCATAGAGAGGGCAGAGAGTAGGGAAAATAATGTTGCAACCACATGAAATGCAGGAAAAAATCTCTGGGGGCAGAGATGTCAACAGTGTCTGATGAGTCAGTCCCCTGTGTTTCTGAGGTGGCTCTCGCTGCCATGGTTACGAAGGTTCAAAGGTAAGATGTGGCTACTAAATAGCGTTATTTTTTCAAACATGGGAAAATATATATTTCTAAACAGGTTCACACCGAATCTTGATTTTTAACTGTGTTATCATGATTTTTTATCTTTATTTTTACTTAACATGTACAAATATGATTTTGAAAATGTCGGGACCCCAGATTGCTAAAAGTCAAACATGTCAAAAGTCAGGTCTGGGGGCCAATTGTAGCCCCTCAGCTCCACATAAAAACTAAGCAAGGAGTATTTTTACAAAGGCAAAGTAACATGGATTCTGCAAAATCCAACAGAAACACAAGATTTTCTAAAGTTCTCGTGTTTAAATGAATGTATTTATCATGATACGAAAATGTGAGTTCAAAAAACCCGTTATAGGAAAAAAGACAAGATTAAAGTTTTGAAATGAAGCAGAAAAGACATATCTGGGGCAAAAATTTTGTTTGCTGTTGAAAATAGTCTGAATAATAAAATCTTGCTCCTGCCATAAAAAACATTCTGACATATTTTTTTCTATATCGCCCCCTAATGGTGAACATTTCCATGGTCAGAGGCAGAGTTTACTGATCTTTAACCAGCACGTAACACTGCAGAAAACTCTCCATTTGTAATGTGGTATCAAGAGACATCTGAGGATGTTTGACCACACTACATGATGAGAAATAATTAAAAGAAATGTTTACTTGTCTCTTTCAGTTAAGTTGGGTAGTTTCATTGCAAATGTTTCCCACAGTCCGATAGTTAAAATCTCCCTCCTTTTTGTCTTCATTTCTCATCATTAACTCTGCACACTGTGATCAGCCTGACAGAACCTGAGCTGAACATGTCAGTAACTATCTGCACATTTGTGTCAAAAGTAGTTGAGTAGTAAGACTGTGCAGACAGGTGCGAAGAATGAGGAGAGACACGACGTCGCGTGCATGGAGGTGTTTGTGAGAAACAAATAGAGGCCCCAGTACCTTTGCGAGGCTAATAGAGAATTGGCTGGGGACTCCTGATTATAAAGAGTGGACTACCAATGCATTCCTATACAGTCAAACTACGGTCGCTCCGTGAGGTGTTGTCATTTTTTTCCCACAGTTTGATACATGGGGCTCCCAAGTTTTATTTGGAGTTAAGCATTTAAAAACCTGTTCATTATCAGTTGGTTTGATCTAGACTTAGATGGATAGCTCCTGTCAGTTTCTTTAATATCGCCTTTATTTTTAAACCTGTCAGAAGCAAAACTGTACCAACGCCAGCTTATGCCAAGTAAAATAGTCTGTGTGTTACTTTTAGAAATTGATTGAGATTTATCTGAAACACTCACGCAGTTTTCTTGGCCTGCAAAACTGAGCGAACAGCACGGAAATCCCCTCTTAAAGATTTCGTGTTCCTCCTTCTTTCCGCCCTCTCTGCTGGCGTCGCCCATTAAAGCGCTCACGCTGTTCACTTTATCATTCTTATGACCCCCGTCTTCGCCATCGGTACTGCAGCCTTCCTCCCCCTCTGTCTCTAATTCATCATCCTTTATAGAGACTAATAGGCTGGAGGTGACACCAGGGAGAGCGGGCGATGACTCCTGGCTGCTCAGATCCACTCAGAGTGAAGGGTTTTCATTTGCCTCCAAGACACGGTGAAATTCATTTGTTGCAATGGCACCCAATTTTCTCCTGGCTTCCAGCGAAAAATTCTGCAGATCTTCACGCGGCCTCTTAAGCAGAGATCTACAGCTGGAACACAGGAGAGCAGGAGGATGTTGTTTCCCTCCTGGTCACCTCTTACTGTTTAAATTACTTCTTTTATATTAAATGGCATGTATTTTATTCTGTGTCTGTAGGATAGGTGCAAAGATGCATTTGTATTTTACCGTCATAAGAGCTTTGAGGAAGTGGTATGAATTATTCCTACCTGAAAAACAAACCACAGAACTCCAAACAAATCTTCCTTTGCATTCAGTAATGTGCAGTTTCTATGCAGATGTGGAGCACTTTCTGGAGCCATTTGTTATCAATGTGCTTCCAGCTGCCCTTAAGCCCAATTTACACAGGTAGTTTCGCCCCTGGTTCCTTCAGTGCCGTGCACTGAAAAGCCAATCCATTCATTCTATTCTCAAGTTTATGCATCCTGGTGCTTACCTCACCTACAGATACCTGCCCTACAGAGCCTCCACTCAGACAGCGTCAAACTGAAGAGGAAGAACTTGACAGGAAATTTGACATAAGAAAAGTTTTGGTCCAAACATGCCTTTAAAAAGGAATATGTTAATAAACAAAGTCAAGAATAACCCATCAAGACATTTAAGTGATGCAGGAATTACATTGAATTTTTGTTTAGGCAGACTTCTGTGGTCCGTCACAATACTTTTTTTTCCCTTTCTATCCCATTCTGCTGTGCTAGGAGCGGCTAACTGTCAATGAAAATATGGCTCAGAATGACCAGAAGAGAAAAAAAAGTATTGTCAGGGAGCACAAATTGTTTCCAGTGAATTTAAAAAGAAAAAACTGTTGCCTAGAAACATAAAAATATTGTAAGGGAGCACAAAAGTGTCCAGATAAAATGAGTAACTACTGCCAGGGAACAAAAAGATTTTTGCCAGGGAATGTTAAATTGTTAAGAAGGAACGCAAAACTGTTGAAAAGGAACGCAAAATTGACGAGGCGAGACGTTGAAGTAATGCAAAAGGATGAGAAATGTTGAGAGGGAACACAAAACTGTCCTCAGGGAACACAAAACTGTTGCAAATGAACGCAAAAGTAATGCAAAGTAATGAAAATTGTTGCGAGGGAATGCAAAACTATTGTGAAAAGACACAAAACTGTTGCCAGGGAACACAAAATTGTTTAGAAAGAACCCAAAAGTAGTGCAAGGAAGCACAAAACTATTTGCCAGGGAGTGCAAAATTGTTGGGAGGGAACACAAAACTGTCCAAAGGGAATGTAAAATTGTTTCACAGGAATACAAAAGTATTGCAAAGGATTGAAAATTGTTGTAAAGGAACACAAAAGTAATGCAAAGGAATGCAAAACTCTTTGCCACAGAATGCAAAGCTTTTGCAAAGGAAAGCCATATTTGCCTTGGTATACAAAAGTATTAAATGAGAATGCAAAAGTTTTACAAGCAAATACAAAAGTGTTTGCAAAACAAACAAACAAAAAAAAGAGTATTTCTAGGGAACGCAAAACTTTATCAAGGGCACAAAAGAAAAACTGATAGCAAAGGAACACAAAAGTCTAAAACCACCTGAAAATCAACCTTGTAGTGACCCTCTGTTGAGAATAAAATATCCACAAGGTTGAAGTAAGTGTGATGAAATATCTTGTGCTCTTAAGTATTATTTTTATATAATAGCTATAATTTCATTGAGAAAAGAGAGATCAGCAGAAAAGTGAATGTGATGCACGTGGATAAGTGGATGGTTGTAAGTTATTTTCCACAGACAATGACACGACACACACTCACACACACTCGGCAACAATTACAGCTCATCTATCATCACACCATCTTTTCTGTGATGAGCAAATATGGACTGTGAAAATACTCCAGCTGCCTTATTTATGCAAATTTGATCCAAATATTGACTTTGCTTTTATCTTAGAAGACTAAATAGAGGGTAAAAGCTGAATGTTTGGACGGATAAATTGGTTTACAAAACGTTTGACCTCATCGCAGACAAAGGTTAGTGTCTCGTTTCCCTTACGCATTAATGTTTGCTTCAGTCACCTGTTTAAGGTGACACTGCTTCACGTAGGAGTCACTCATCACTCACTCCTTCATACATGCTCACTTGTATTTCTGCAGGTATTAATGAAGAGTCTTTTTGCAATAACTGGCTGTTTGTACGGTTTGTTTATCTAGTTGAACACTGTAAAGCAATTCTTGATTTGGGAATCAAACGAATGCAATGAAATGTAATTAATGACCTTGACATTTGGGTTTATAATCCAAATAAATGCTGCACTGTTACATTTACGCTAATTTGCACAGAGCAGATTGGAAAATTGGGCACTGAAACAACACATCCACTTGACTTAAACATAAAAAGCTCCATGTCGAAAATAGATTGTTCTGGACTGGTTATTCTAAGATCAATTTTATTACCAACAGAATCTGCACTTTGCAGGACTTCCAGTTTTGTCACTTCCTCTGTTAAATAAACACATTAACATTCCCCCGAAACAGAAAGCCAAATGTCAGTCTCAACATGTCAACCTGAAGTCGTCTTTTTTGCAAACGGACGTCAGTCTTATTAGCTGCACCTGCACTCTAACTTTGCAAAGCAGAAACTCAAATTTTTACCAGTAAATTTGGAGAACCTGCACACTTTGTACACCTCAGCACTTTGACCTGTGTACTTTGCATCTGCAAACCTCTACAATACCCCTTCACTCTGATTGGACAGCCCTTTGGATGCCTGGAGGGGCGGGGCTAGTGGCAGTCCTTGGTGTTTGAGGTCCGCTCCTCCAACAGTTAGTAACCAGCAAGTCACGTGAAGATCCCGGGTTTTTTTTTTTTTTTAAGGGTGTGCTTGGATCAGTTTATGGGCAGATTCAGGGATTTCTATAACATGTGAATATGTGTAGGTTTGAAAATTTGCACCTTTCATCCCCCTCTTTAAGTCTATTTTTAAATCTTTCTAACGGACTGCAACTGTTTTGTCATCTTCCTCTTCTGCCATTTCTGCTCAACCTCTGAAGTCCCCTGTTACTTTTTTGACTATTTTCTCTTCATATTGTCTCAACTGCTTGACATGAGAAGGTGTGGAGTCACTGTGATGGCAAAGCTGCTACAAAAAGAGCAAGTCAGATACTTTCATAAATGCAAAGCTCTGGGTTTGATGCTACTGAAGGAAGATAAATCATCAGCAGCACCGAAGAGGTTAGATGGAAAACAGCTGAAAGCAAAATGCACATAATTAATATTTAAATTTTATATGAATGCGTTTATCATCTCCAAGCTGCTGAGGAGACATAAAATATTGCCTGCTGCTTAACTAAAGTGGGAAAAAAAGCCTTATGGAGTATTGTATGTCCAGAAGTGTTATTTGTTTAATCCACAGGTAGACGATTAGCCGGGCGAGCTGAGTTATTGATCTCATCATCTAAATAAATGAGGAATTATTAGGTGAATTAACAAGGCAATGATAACATCATTTAGCCATCCCAATTTTAGACAACGTGGGAAGAAGATGCTAAATTACTCTGCTCAGAAAGCGCTCTGGCGTTAATAGTATTTCCAATAAAGAGTAATTAGGTTTGATTAACTGGAACGTGCTTCCTTTGGGGGGAAAAATATTAGGCTGAGAAATGTGTGTATTCCTAAACTGGATAACCGATGATGTCTCTCCTTCTCATAAAAAACAAGTCACTGCTTATACAGGCAGAGATGAAGTGAAGATATAAAGTCTGGATTTAACTTGATGCTCATTTTGCACCTCAATCTCGTGCAGATTTTGCTGCAGATTGTAAGACGATGTTCAACTGGTGCCTTTTTCTAACAGAAGTCGGCCTCAGGTTTGATGAAATCCCAACGCTCCCACGACCAACTCAGCACCCCAGACAAGCAAACATGATGACAAACCGTGGCCCCTGTGAACGGGGTCAGATCTCAAATCTCATGCAGATGATCTCTAAGCTAAACTTCCCATCTGCCCCTCCATGCTGCCGAACGCTCCCAGGAGAGTGCTTAAACAGACTGTCCCGAAATTAGGAGTGCAATCCAAACTCTCCTGATGGAAAAGAGAAAGTCGTCTGATCGTTGGAAAATAAGTTTTTACTTGTGTCAGATAATTCTCTTTCTGTATCATTGTGAAAACTTTAAGAGGGAACAGCTCTGTAGTAGTGGAGTAGATAAAGGCCATGTCCACACAAGGGCAGATAAAAAAAAATGGATCAGTTTTATATTGGGGTGACTATTTTCTGAAAACCCCAAAAGAGAACCCTCTACCAGTTAAAAATATCTGAGTGCAAAACTGTCTGAGTTGAGATTTCTCCTTTTTTGTTTTTTGCAGATATCAAGTCAAAGACTTTGAGTTATGGCAAAGTTTCATCTTTGGTCAACAATTTTTAATTTTTATCTGAAACTTTTGACTCTTAATCTGAAAATTTTGACTTTTATCTCAGAAAAATTGACATTTTATCTGGAAATTCTGACTTTTTAGAACAAATGTGCTTTTTTAAGCTAAGAATTTTAACTTATTTCTCATAATTTTGAGTTTTATCTCAAAGTTTGGACTTAAACACTCAAAAATTGATAATTTTTTTAGCTGAAAATGCAACTTTTGCCCCATAATTTTGACTATTTTTTTGTCAAATTTTGATGTTTTATCTTAAGATTTTGATTTTAATCAACTTAGAATTTTGACTTTTTCACTCAAAATTTGTTTTTTTTTCTAGCTCAAATTTTCAACTTTTTTCTCATTATTTTGTCTAATTTCATTACCAGTCTGCCTGTGAACTTCTATCAACCTAAACTCAGCCTCACAACTTTTTTAGGCCTTCGCCTTCATGGTTCTTTCATTACTTGACAGATGGTTTATTGTTTTTCACTCAGTTTAACTGTGTTGGTCAAAACTCTAAGTCTCTTTACGCCACTGTGTTCAAGTGAAAACTGGATACAGGTGGCAGGTAATGTCAGGTCATCTCATTCACTGCAGTTGATAATTCATAGATGTGTCTGATGAGGTATAACTTTTCTTTAAATCAAATCTTGATAACTGGGGTGGCAACAGGGGGGGCAAGGCTTTGTTTTCGGGGGCAGTTGCCACCCTATGCCCCCCTGGTAGATCCACCCCTGCCACTCAAAAGGGTCTGCAATGCAGCTAAGATTTTCTCTGGTCCTGCTGAGAAACCTCAAACACCAGCTTTGTTGAATAAAAAACAGACTGAAACAAACTGATGTATCATAAAAAAATGACTAAATTTGATACTAAATCACACCACTTTACTTCATCAGTGTGAAAGTTTGTGTGCCCTCTGCTGCAAAGAGAGGAACAAGAGCCTATTTCTTTGGCTGCACCTACAGTCGCAATTTCAGACCAAATCTCACAAATTCTCGTTTGGAGGTTTCAAGAGTCATCACAAACTTTCTTCGCCAGAACAATTAAAAAAAGATGTGAAAGTGTTTGATAGAAATAGTATTGGCTGCAGCTTCAGACCTGAGAAACTGAAAATAAGAGTTAATAGTTTCATCTTTACCATTGTTGTGGTGTCAGAAGTCGAGCATGGAAGTTTCATTAGTTTCACGAGCGTGGTGACTAAAATCTGACCAACCAGGACTTTGGTGTAGCTCCTGATGGCATCACTTTCAAATCAAATCAACAGGTTGAGCCTTTGGACTCATGTCTTTTTTTCATCTCTCTGGCTGATATTTCACCTTTCCATCCAACCACCTTATGTGTCCCCTCATTTATGTTCCCACTTCCCTCCATCCACATTTCCTGTAATCTACACCTCATCCTAAACTCTGCACACCCCCATTTTCAAAGTTGGGCTCATTGATTGGTGACTTTGACGCCTGGGCTCTGGCCCCCAGCCAGAAATGATAACTGTTCATATGGGACGATGGAGCTAAGTGCTAAATCAATGGGGCCAGCCTCTCTGATGTGGATATAGCGTTACCGGGAAAGCCAGCGGCACGAGGTGGGGAAGATGTTTCCCCGGGGAAGACTTTTGGAGACACACCGCCGCTGCCAGCCGAAACTCCAGAACAGGGGTTCATCACTCACAAGATGGGTTACAGCAGCGAAGGGGGGCCCGTTTCTGAAGACGCAGTTTGTCTGTCAGAATCCCCTCATGTGGCTTTAATTGATGTGACAACAATTACGCTCACGACGGCCGTGAGTGTCTTTGTTTCTCTAAGGTACGTCTTCTCTAAGGGACAAACTCAGGAAATTTGTGTAGATGTGTCAGTTTAAAAGTGTGTCTGAGGTCAGGAGAAGGGAAAGTTTCAAAATGATTACATTGTGGATTTGCACAGAGATTAAAGAGTCAAATTAAGCAAATGAACTGAATTCCTCCATTTGAATATTTGTGCAGAGCCTTGAAGACTTTCAGAGTCTGAGGATCTGAAAGTCAGACTTCAAAGTTGTTGTTCTAACTTAGGGACCGACCTAACAAATGGTGCCAAACTCCATCATCACATAGTCACATCAGAATCATCAAGTAAAGAATTTTTGTCTAAATATGACGGTTTAAAATAAGGCTCCTTGTTCAGTTGTGCCTAAAAGTTTACTCCCTCCAGCAGAATTTTCTGATTTTTTGGCCTTTTCTCAGAAAATATGAATGATAACAGTAAAACCTTTCTGTTACTCATGGTTAGAGGTGTGTTTACTCTTTTTAAATCATAACGACAACAGAAACTTCTAAAATGACCCTGTTCATTTATTTATACACACACACTGATTACAAGCAAATAGATCACAGGTGAGGATGGTTACCTTTAGCAGACATTCAAATACATTTGTGTTCACTTTTGTGCATTTATCAGTACAAAACCACCAGAGTTGTGTAAACTTCTTAACAGGGTCATTTTTGAAGTTTCTGTTGTCATTATACTTTAAAAAGAGAAAACTAATTTTCAATAAATGTCTTCACCCAACCACTAACCATGAGTGATAGAAAGGATTTTGTGTTATCATTCATATTTTCTGAGAAAAGGCCAAAAAAAACAGAAATTCTGCTGGGGGGTGTAAACTTTTGGGCACAACTGTATAAACAATGTGACCATGGTCACAGGAAGGACACACACAGGAACTGAAAAAGGAAAAATACTGCCGCAAACATAAAAAATTTGGTGTCCAAGACCAACAAACAAGGCATTAAAAGTGATAGCAAGCACCAAATTTGAAGATATAACAAGAAGAAAAGAAAAAGAGCTGCCACTGGAGCGGCACCTAGCAACTAAAAAGCAAGAGGACAGAACTGAAAAACTGGACTATTTTTGACACTTGACGTCAAACAAACTGGAACTTGCAAAAAAAGAAATGAGCGAAAATGACTGCAGTTCCTGGAGTGACCACTTGAGGCTGAATCCAAAAGTTGAGAAATGTAAGAAGTGAAAACAGGAAAAGGAAACATTTAAAGTTTTATTTTCATCTTAACAGCCTGGTGTAAAGTTGTTCAAACTGAACTACTCTTTGTCAACATTGTTTTGAGTCTACGTTTCTAATTTAGCAACTGCCAGGAAACTTTGAGTGACTCACTGAAGCTACATCCATGTTTTATTCAGCTCATGGTTCATAGATGACTGGCATTTTACTTGAAAGTCCAAAGAAGTCTTGGAAAAGTTGTAGCACTCAACAAACTCTGGAAACACAAAGCAGTAACCTTCATCACTTTCTTTGCATATAACACAGATTAAAAATGTCAGAATAAGTTAATTACAGGTATTAATCACTGAATCAGTCAAAGGTGGAGGTTCAGACAGTAACTAAGGTCAGGTTATTACAGCCGTTACACTCCTGGATTGGCCCAGCAGCCGCGGGGTGTCTCATAAAGCTGCGGTCACTTCACCGTCTGCTTCAAAAGTTGATTTCAAAAAATCTCAGCTTGACTTTCAGACAAACTCCCAGCTTCGCAGCCCCGCCTGTGCTGCGACTGGACCACAGCATGATGGCGATCGGGGGACGATTTTGGCGGCGTGGTGATGATTAGGACCGCGCGGTGCTGTTCTCGCTGGTGTTAAATTAGCTGGCCCGTCCCAAATGGACATTACGCATGCACACAATGCCAAACTGCGCCGTCAGAGAGGAGTCTGGGCGATGTTGGCGCCACATTAAGTTGTTTCCATCATTAGGCTCACTGTTGCTTATTTCCCATGTGAGTCGTGTGTTTTCGTTCGGAGGGATGAGTTTATCAAGGTCGATGTGAGGCTCGAACGCACTGTTGAACGGTTATGTGTCAATGATTATCTGTCCCACTATATAGTCTTTTTTACGGATTTCTTTTGTCTGTTTAAATTAAAAAACAAATCCCATGAAACGCATCCATGAAAATGAAGATTTAAATCTCAGACAACATAAGCATTTGCCAAATGAGCAATTTCTCAAATAATAGTATCTGTAATCAGCCCCGCTGCCAGGGCCTCTGTGTCTCACTGTGATAATGGTGGCTAATATGGTGGGTTCAAATTAGAAAACATCTATTCTTCCCATTGTCTTTAATGTGATTGTGTTTGAAAGTGGGTGTCAGAGCAGGACAATGCAGGGGCTGGTAAAGTATTCAGTTCAATAACGCTTAATGCATCTTTAGTGCTCCCAAATTCTTAGAAATTATGATCATGGATGACCCATAAATCGGTTTTACCTTCCAATAAATGAACAAACAGATAATGAAAATAACTTCACTTGATGCTTTTATGGCCTCCACTTATTCTACGTTGGTGTCCAAGTGTTTATCTGAAGACTTTTAAGGATTAATAGGAGCAACAAAGCAAACAGGAGCAGCTCTGGGAACAGAAGGGGGGGTCGCTGAAGACGGATAAAGACCGAGCAGTTGTGACTGGAAACCCGATAGAGTGCCCCTCACCCAAAACTTAAAATACCAGCAAAGATCAATAGCTGCAGCATGTTATCTATCGTCCAGCACAGAGTCACACTGCTCCCTGCGTTTCAGCTCAGCCAGATAGAAACCTTCCTCATGTGCAACAGATCTAACGGGGGTCAAACGTAGCTCAGGGTGCATGATGTTAGGTCAATTTAAGGTCCAATCACAACAAAAGAAGGTTAATTCATGAAATGCTTATTGAATGCTTCTCAGTCAAAGTCAAAAAACGCAGAAACTGAAGAAATAAGACGTAACAGTGCAATATTCTGGGGAAGATTTTGCAACAGTTGTTCAAAAATCAGGACAAAACTACATCATTACAGTTACATTATTAAAACGATATTCCAGTTGTGATAGGATTAGTTTTGTTTTCTTGAAATTCCATTAATTTGCATTAGAGGTGTCTTGATTTGAGAATCAAATGAACAAAATGTAATGTTCGTCCTGACCTTCACTTTCAGATTTGTTATTCAAATGAACGCTGCACTTCTTCACGTGCGTGGTCTTAAACCACAGCTTCAAACAGCTTATTCTGTAAAAACAGTGTTTATTCCATTTCTTTGTCTACTTTAAGGCCTGATAATGGCTTTGTGAAGCTGATTTGGTTCTGATGCTCAGAAATAGAAGCATCATCTCACAGTGTTTCTGTAATATCAAAATCCAATTTGACACAAAGCACATTTCACTTGGATCATTAACAAAGCCATTTTAGAGATGTTGGTTATTTTACATTAATGCAACTATAGGACAAAATGCTGTGGACTCAAAATAAAGTAACACTTACTGACTGAAACCATCATTAACCCTGAGCAGGATCAGAACCTTCATCTACAGTGAATGTGGGTGTGTATACAAATATAAACCACTCTGTACACTTTTTAATTTTACTGCTTTTAAGTTTATTGTTGTTATTCTGTAACATTCTGAATGCACTGAGCTTTTTTCTTATTTTTATTTTTATTCTTATTTTTCATTTCAGTCTTATTATATTCTTTTTGCACTGCAACCTCGATGCATAACTGTAGAGTTTGTTTAACTGTGTGTACAGTTGTCATACGCTATACTTGCTTTGGCAATATAAACATGTTTGTCATGCCAAAAAAGTTTGTTTAAATTGAACTAGTTTGTTTTGTAACTCTTTTAAAACATAATTTATGTGTAAAACCCAAACAGCCCACAATTTCAAGTGTTATTTCTCTGGATTATTCAGAATTATTTAAAAGTTATTTTACTTGTTTAAAAAGATTTCAAAGGCCTTGCACCTTCAAGAGTTGCAGATATTCTCTCACTTAATGTCCAAATTGATCTCTGAGGTTCTCAAATGCTTCCCTTTAGGACGTTTAAACTCTCTAGGTGGTTATAAAAAACAAACTAAATACCTAAAAAATGACTTTGACTCTAGCTCAAGACAGAATTGATATTATCCTTTAAAAAATATAATTTTCTTGATGTATATTTTGGTCCAAAGTGCCACAGGCTGAAGCCAACAGCCCTGTATCCTATTGGTTTTACTTTACATATTGTACTTTATTCTGACTTAAACTTCCATTTTGTTTCAGTCTTTTATTATTTTTTTCTCCTTTTCTGACTTTTTTTGATGCATCTCTTCTTTTGTGAAGCTCTTCTGGCTGTGTGCTTGATTGTATAAAAAGTGTTTTATAGATAAAGTTGAGTTTGAGAATTTAACGATAACGCACACATCAGTTCAATTGTAGTATTTGGTGAAATATCTGGTGAAAACCAAGGCTGGACATAACCAAATACTAATTGATCAACTTCACTTTGAACACGACAATTTATTCATGAGACAAAATCTTACACATTCTTAAGACCTGATAGAAAAAGAATCCTTTAAGTATCACATTTATCACTCATAATCTGTCACTGTTTCACACTTTTATGTAACTTTTTAATGAAACAAACACTTAAAGTTCCTCAAACACAAACTGAAAGCGCTGATTAGACAAGTTTTTTCCCCCAGTCTTTACTTATTCATAAACTTTGAGGGGAAATTAAAACTTTACTCCAGCTTCATCAGGGCAAAGACTCTGAAAACATTGTGTTTTTTTGTGCAAAAAGCATCTTAACTCTCATTTTTCATCAACAGAAGTAATAAAAGAATCGTATATTAATGCGCAGATAAACACCAGCGCCCCTAAGCTCCCCCAGAGGAGGCAGAAATGCAAATATTTGTAGGTTTAATGAGTATCCTGTTGTCGCCGTCTACTCAAAAACAATATGAAAGACACAATGAATTACTTTCCTGTTTCAAATAAAGAAAAATAAAAGATTCGCCTGTATAATTAAAAGCTGGTCCGCAGCCTCTGGGTGTCTCAGACATCGTCTCAAACTGTGAGAAAAGATGAAAAACAGATCCTGCATAATCAACGACGCCCTCTGCGAGTCAGAGCAAGTGCACCTCACTCAGACGCCTGTGTGGAATGCATTCTGGGTAACGTGCTGTCTGGCCCTCGTATCCGTCATCTTAAATAGCAGCAAAGACAGAACACTTGTGGACCTCTCAGGCAGATTTATGGGCTGTTAATGTCCTCCACCTTCACTGTTTTCTCCCTGCTTTTATTTTGAAGGTGCCAAACTCAGGATTAAACCCCACAGCCTGAAACGTGACAACTCAGCGACTCCTCTCTTTATGTCAAGTTGACTAAAGGTCCGAGCTTCTGTTCTCTGACCCGTCCAAAGAGCAGGATCTGTCTACAGAGGTCAGCCGACCCCTCGGGGGCGATGGGGTCAAGTTTAGGGAGACCGTTTCAGCAGATGGTGTTTAAAGTTCAGTCTGTCACTCAGGGAGAACAGAGAAAGAAGAGAAAAGACACTTTACAGCATTAATTGACTCGTGTGTGTCTCATTATTGACCCGGCTTCCCCCAAAACTCCATCTCTCTTCATCTCCCAAACGAGACACTTAAGGTCATGTTAGCAAAACAGTCCTTAAATACCACTTATTCACTGCTCTCTTAAATATTGATGATCATCTGAGTGTCTCAGATCACTTCTCACTGCATTGGAAATCAATTCTTTAAGCTTCTTTTGAAAACATCAGAAGAGGAGGCTGCTCTTAGAAAGTTTAGGGAAATTTCCTTTTTTGCATAAAGCTGCTGTGAAGAACTCAGAGTATTGGTGCCTCCTAAAGACAGAGTTGTGCTTCTGCTCTCTTTGTTGAGCTTTTCTTTCACATATAAAGCAATTTTTCTGATAACAAACCTCACACTGACACTTTAGATTAACAAATATATACCTAAGGTGCAGAAAAGTTAAACAAAGGCTGTTTCTGTAGACTGATTCATCTGACACTGCAGCCGTCACGAGCGATAAAGCAACTTTGTGGAAAAGGACAAAGAAAACTCCATCAAAGAGCATCCACTCAACACGAGTCTCTTGTTATGTCTCTTTTTGTTTCCCATCATTATCTCTTATTTCAAACAGAAAAGGAAAAATTATTCAAAAAAAAAGCAAAAGTTTACCAGCACCTGTTTTTAGAACACGTCACTATTTATTTTACTCAGCCTTTTACATCAAAAATCTCTACATCATCCTCTACATCAAAACACATCTGTCTGATCTCCGGCCTTCAATCATGCTCTTTCCCTCTCATATACTCGACAAAACCTAAGTTATTCAAAGACTGAACATGGATGATTTGATGCATTGATGACATTAATCATCTCAGGTCCAAATGTTCACTGCATCCAAGTTTAGTGCACCATCACCACTCCAGGAATACTTAATTACAGTCACATCATTACAGGATACAAGCAATCAGATAGAAAACATATTAGGGGTCGTTTACATGGCAACGGTTTTAGGATGAAACACAAAGGTGCTGTCACATTTTGGTCTCTTGTTTACACAGTGTTTTTGCCAACAAAAAAGAAACTTTTGAAAAGGCCTCCAAAGTGAGATTTTTCTGAAATGTGGAAGCCACTGTTGCCGTGTAAACAGCAAGTCGGAATTTTCAGTGGAAACACTGACGTCACACTCCACTTTGCACTCTGCATGATCTCAAGGTTAAGGTTGTGGAAAGCTTGTGGTTCGGGTTAAAATACTGCCAGTGTTTTCCACTGCAGCCTTCATACTTCAACTGGGAAGGAGGTAGAAAAATACCCTGCAATTAAAAATAGAAATAACAACAACAGCTACAATAACCTTCAATCACAGAGATGCAGATTTGCATGGAGCTGGTATTATCACAAGACATCAGAGTTGGGCGAAATATGGTGGGGTAATTTGTGGTGGAATTTTTACATTACAAGTTACAGACATGCTGTATTCACACAGGATTGAGATCACAGACATCCTCTGCAATTATTACAAAAGAACTTAATACTAATCCTGTGCAAATGGGGCACTTTACACCCTTCAAAAATTGTCTTGAACTAAGAAAAGTTGTTAAAAAAATCTGTTCTTCATTCCATTACTTCCCAAAGCAAATGCCCACCTTGGCATGAGTCGCATCTTTACAACAGTGGGTGACAGTGCTCATGGGAATCTGAGTCTTTATCCTGGAAAAATCTGAAAAATTCTGGCCAAAGGTGTCACAAACTATCAGCACCAAAAGGAGCGTCCTCACAGAGTCTTTAAATCCTCGACAAACATAAAGTACGTTTTCACAGAGAGGAATATTTAGTTTATATTCTGCCTTTTGCTGCACTATTTGGCAGAAATTGTTGTTGGACTTTTGTGCAGGGGATGAAGACAGTAATCTTCAGGATGTCGTGTGTGTGACCTCCAGTTTCCAACCGGAGAAAGAGATGAGGAGCCACAATGTAAAATATGAAAAGAGTATGAATACAATGAAACAAGAGCGAGGGAATAAAGTAAACTACTTCATACAATCTTTGTTGCTGAACACTAAACACACCCGCCTCTGCGATGCATCCTCTGTTTGTTTTTTCCGTCTCAATCAATCACCTGTTTTGTTATTCTGGGAGCCATCTTTGCATCCTGATGTTAATTCAATAAACGGCACATGTTTTACATGAGTTCACCATCCCATATTCATCACAGCTTGCTGTATTCTAATGGCGTAATTATTCTAATGTTGATTAAGCCACTCGGGTAATTAGCATTTTTGATTGCGACAGCATCCACAGGTGAATTAAAGGAGGGAACCATAAAAGAAGAGGGACGTCCCAAACTACATTTCTGCATGTTAAGGTAGATTTGAAACTGGCTTTTTATAAAGAGAGACATTTATGAAAATGAGAAAACTTAATTCCCAGTTTAAGGAACATTTCTGTGTTAATGGTACATAAAAATGTGGTTTGATCCACAGCAGGAGAGCGAGTTTAATCAGAGAGAAGCCGCAGTCTTTTAAGTGTGTGAGATCAAGTTCCTGAGGCGAGATAGCTCCGTGAACTGAGCCGTGACTTTAGGCACCCGTCTTAGTGTACTTTTTTCTTGCTTTGGGAAAACATGTCTGTAGAAACAGTCAACAGAGTGCACAGACGCACTGTGGCCTTCGCCTGCGTTTACTCAGGTTACCCCAGATGGACGCCTCGCCACATGGTCCCCTCGGGCTCCAGCAGCAACCACAGCCCCCTGCCCTTCACAGGGACAGAGGATATGTCGAGGAGACGCCGTTTGTGTTTGTTTGTGTGTGTGTGTTTGTGTATACTGTGTGTATCTTGGTTTATCTGTTTAGCTACTTTGCCTCTCAGACTTCACTCACAGACAGCTGAGCTGTGTTTGACGACTTAACCTGTTTATAGAGTTCAGAACGACCTCGAATCAGAGTGAGAAAACACGAGATAAACGTACATTCAGTGTTCAATAGAAGCCAAAGAGCCTGTGAAAACACTTCTACCACGTTTGGATGATTATAATTCAAATGTGGGCCCCAAACAGTGGCTACTATCTGGTGCGGTTGCTAGTTCGACTCCTTGCTTCAACAATTTACTGCATATTCCTGTTGAAAATTTAACTACAGAGTCAAACTCACTAGAAACAAAAAGACAAATCATATCACTCGTGTTAAAGTTTCTCTTCACTGGCTCCTTATTGATGTAAAAACTAACTTTAAGATTTTATTGCTGAGTTTTAAAGCACCTTCTGGACTTGCTCTTAAGTATATTTCTGATTTTGTCAGACCATAGATGCCCGGTTGTAATCTGAGGTTCTCAGCCGAATCTTTACCCTCCGTTCCAAAATCAGACTGAGAAACCATTGGTGACCTTTGACCTTTTCTGTCAGAGCTCCTGAGCTCTAGAACAACCTGCCTGCGGAGATCAGAAAGGTAGATTCTTTGTCCTCTTATGAATATAGATTATTATCCAGATGCTTTAACAGGAGATTGTTTTTTCCTCAAGCAGGCTTTAAATTTTTTCGCATCTTTTTGTTTTACTCTTCTGATGTTTTACCTCATTTTACCTTCATTTCAGCCTTTTATATATTCCTTGGTATCCTCCTCTGTTTATCTAGTGGTTTTTTTTTCATTCTTGTCCGCCTCATATTTCCCTTTTAGGACTTTTTAGCCCTGTTTTAGAAAGTATCAATGAAGTAGTTTTATTCTTATTATTATTCTGTATGGTCTCAGCTCACGTAGTTTTCCATGGCACTATGCATTGGGAGTGATTCATGCAGCCTTTGAAAGGGCAAAGTCAACTTCTTCTTAATACTTTATCCAATTGCATTGGTGCAATGGATCAAAAACAAAGCTTTAAAGACACCTAAATCAAAGCTGAAGCATAAATACTTTGCCTATAGATGAAGCAGACCCACAGTGCAAAGACATGAGATGTTCTTGGTCTCGTTTGGACTTCAGTGAGTATTTCATGATAAAAAAATCAAAAATAGATATTTCTCACTGTAGACTAAGCAGGTCTCAATATTTTAACTCTGGCTTTGATATGACAATAAATACAGTTTTGTCCCGTCACTTCTCAAGTATCCAACTACAAAAAGCTGTTTCAAAGATCATAAATTATCCATCGTAACAATGAGCCAGAGATCATTTTGAATTTGCAGCTACATGCTAATCCTGGGCCTGTGGACGCAGAGCTGATGGGTGCTGGGTGCTGCGGGGTTGGTGCTGATGGTGGGGGGTGGGGTGGGTATGATGAGCTGTAGTGCTCATCCATCAAGACCACTTACACGCCATAGGATCTGCTCTATAGCTGAGGGGGCAAATTAAGTTATAGACCCACATCTGCTGATACCCGCTGCTTCATTAGAGGATCCGCCTGCTTAGGCAGCAACTGTGCTGCAGCAAACACACTGCAAAAAATGTCTCTGAGAATATCTTTAGTTTCTTAAAAAGACACATCAAAGCATTTTATTTCATGCCACCATTTAAAATCAAACAAATCAAAGTCAGTGATCCAGCTCTAATTTAGTTTTTAATCCCTAAAACAAAGGTTGACATGGTTAATAAATCCTGTTACACTTATTTTAAAGCAATCTTATCAAATTAAAGTGACCCACATTTCCGTCAGTGGATCTGTCGTTAAAGAGGGAGGAAGTAGAAAAGAAGAAGTGTTCATTTTCAACCTGAAGCCGCTCTCAGCATGAAGCCGCCGCCACAGCCCGATGCAAATTAACCTGATTGGATGGGAGTGGTTTGGCAGGCTTGTTGCTGACATTGACAGAAAAGTTAGTTGCTTGTTGTTTCAATTAGAGGAGGTGGGGTGCTGAGCGGTGGGAGTGGGGGGGGGGGCTGAGGGAGAGAACGGCTGCTTTTACTTATCCTGTTATGAGAAATGGTTTCATCTTGTAAGTAATCATGAATCAAACAGGTTTGATGAGGCTGACTGTTGCTGCAGCACAAAGAAATGTTGAACCTGTGTTTTTGTCTTATGATCATTTTCTATTTCATAACAGTTTGCATTTTAATTTTTTGTTTTACTTAATGATAAAATTGTATCTTTTGTTATCTTGACTTTTTGGGCAATTTAAAAAAAAGAAAAAACAACTTTAAATTTCATTGGATTTCATCTGCCTGTAGCTTAACACATACGCAAGAAAGAACAAAATAAAGTGAAACTGAAGAAAGGATAGATGTAAAGGTAAAGATAACATCTTTAAACAGGTTTTCTTACCTTCATTGAGATGATCCAAACAATCAGGTTCCACATTTTCCTCTCCTCCTTTGTTGTTGTTTTAGGGTGGTTTAAAAACCAGCTTATGGGCACACTACTGCCACCAACTAGACTGGAGAGGCAAGAAACACGCAAAAATAATTCCAGAAGTAATACAACTGTAGAGTTTATAAAGAAGCCCGTTTCTGCCAGTTAAAAGATAAAAATGAAAAATTGACTTTGTTTATTTTGTTTTGGGGTTTTTTTTGTCCATATTTAGTCAAAATTTAAGATTAAAAGTAAAATATCTGAGATTATTTGTCAAAATGACTTTTTTTTTCTCAATATTTCAACTTTTTATCTTAAGAACTGACTTTTCCCCACAATTTTGGCTTCATTTTCCTTGAATGTTGACTTTTTATCCCATGATTCAGACTTTTTTTTCTCAAAATTTTGACTTACTAAAAGCCCCCCCCCCCAAACAAACAAACAAACAAACAAAAAATCTCAACAAAGCAAAGGTACATTTTTATTTTTTGTTTGACTTCCATACACATTGCATTCACTTTAAAATAAATTAAAAACAATCATCCCAAAGAATCATATTTATATGAGCTGGTATCTCATATAAACAGGAGTATTTTCTTTTATTTTCAAGTGAATGCAATAAGCCACTGTATAAAATAAACAGTTTTTTTTTTTTTATTGAGACTTCTAATACAAAAACAAATGACAAAAAAATACAGATTTTGGTTGGAAGTGAACTTCTCTCTTTCCTTATCTCAGCTTAAAAGTCGCTCTCAAACAGCAGCTCAGCTTTTACTTCAGTGACCCAACAGAGATGGGGAAAAGCAACGTCAAAAAACAGGTAAGATATGAAAAATTGAATCTTTTCTAACAAACCTAGACAGCAAAAGTTGATCAGAATCTGTGGGTTCAGATGTTTTTTGTAGTTTCACAGTGTTTGACATTAAAAAGCAGCTCAACAGACGAGTAGTTTGGTGATTTGTTTTGACTTCTTATCCTTTCAATTGGCCTATCATGATAACTAACTCAGCCTGATTAACTTGTATCTGTGAGATAATAAATTAAGCACCATGAGGGTCACTGAGATTAAATTGATGTAAAAAGAAAGAGACTGTTGGTCAGCACTTTTATCGCTCTTTACTTCCCTGTGATAAGTATCTCTATCCTTCTTGAATTGTTCTCTGCTCTTTCTCTCTTTTGCGATGACGGCACCGTTCAGCTCTGTATGGATTTAAAACCCTGTATTGTCGCCTGTCACTTTAATGCACTTTCCTCTGCCCTTTGTGCCGAAGGATGAGAAATTATTCATTTATTCTTTTAGCTTAAAACAAATGACAGAGTTAGTAATTGGAGATTTATGGTTTTACAGCAACAGCTAAGAAAGAGAAAATGAAATATGAAGAATATGAATGAACAAAATCCTGTTTGCTTCCTTACACTCAGCTTTTATTTATTCAGAGACGCTTTGCTGAGTTTGCATTCTCACTTTTCGAAACACTCTGCTTCACATTCAGAGTGTCAGAGAGACTCGGCTTCATAACTGTGACGCATGAAGCTGCTCTGGAGGAAAACTGACTCACACTTTACACTTTCGGCTCTCAGCTGAGCAGGAATATAAGTTTTACTTTCAATGTGTATTTTAGGTGTTAGAAAAGTCACTTATTTAGTGACACTACTCTCACAGAATGATCTGAGGTAATATGGAATAAGTTAGTATGGATTAAAATAAAAAGCACAGAGAAGAACATTTTCTTCCTCCACTACACTCAATTTAAAAGAATGTAGTTTGTCTTTTTCACACTTAACTTACTATTTAAAATTCATTTAACCAGGAAGGTTCCCATTGATATAAAGTCTTTTCCAAAGGAGTCCTGAGACTGCAGAATCAGTTTCATACGCAATCCTGAAACACCAGTCCATACATGATTAGCCTTGAGTAAGAAAAAAAGTGTGCAAACTCTGATCAGATAATCCCTAAATATGGATTTAAGTTCATTCAGATTAATGACACAACTCAGTTTTAAGTGACTTTGTACATGAGATTAGAATAAGGGCATACAAATACCAAAATAACCTTGACCAAAGACCAAAGAAGAGTAATTGACAAAGCTAGAAGTTAGTAAAGAGCAAAAGAAGGAAGGTGGCTACCTTCTCTTTTGTTTTATTCTCTTCATTTTTTATCCATTTCTGTCATTTTTTGTATCTTCAGGTTTCATGACTGACTGTATGAAAAGTGTTTTATGCATAAAGTTGAGTTAAGGGATGCACTCATCTGACTTTTTAAGCCCTCATACCTGGACTTTGGTATCAGCAAAATACTGCTCCAACCTGAAACCAGCAATAATTTAATATTCTCTATTCCTTGATTTTTCATGAAACAGAGAATTAGGAAACTGTGGACTTTTTCAACATTGGAAACCAAAAAAATAGTAAAAACTATTTGATGAAAAGTGAATATCTCTAAACTTTGCACAGACTAACGTGTTAAAAGTTGTTTCTGTAAATCAGCATTTTCTCTTAATTTACTTTTTGATTATCAGATAAATGTATGCGAAGAAAGACACCACTGCTCTATTCTTGTGCTTTTAAACCTAAACTTCAAAAAAACAATTGCTGATCAGAGAAATACTGCAATGCATCATGGTAGACTGAGTCCATTTTCACAGTAGAAGAACATCACCATCCTCAAGTATGGATTAAAATAATTCTGGGATTAGTTTTTCCCAATAAAAGAAGATTAAAAGTGTTTGTTTGAAGACAACAGAAACCCTTATCAAGACTTAAGTTTGATTTTCCTGTTACATCTTTGTACCCTTAAGTTATCCTAGTAACTGGAGTAATGTAGACAAATGAAAATAAAACAGTTCCCCCATCATTTCACTCCTGGACATAATTACATCTGTATCCCTTTGTTTGTATCATTCAGCATCAATCACAAACTTTCCTCCTTGTCCGTCCTGCGCAGGAATGCGCACGCCGCCGAGGAACTTCATCTGTCCTCTGGATTATCGAGTATTTGATAATTAAGCATTTCATTTCTGACAGTTGAAGCAAAGCGACTGAAGCCTGAAACCTAAGAATGATGGCACTTAGTGAGAAACTACCGTCCACAGCCCATTAACCAGCATCAGTCACAGAGCAGATTGCACGATTAGGGAAAGTCATAAGTCAAATGTGTAATTCAACATGTCTTCCTCTGGCCCCTATCTGCTCTCAGGCTCAGAGATGTGAGAGTGTGAGGATGCTGGCTGCTCGCCTCATGAGGGCACTTCCTCCACAAGGATTCCTTTTCCTCTTATCCGGGGTCCTAAGATTAGACAATCTGGACCAAAAAGACGTTTAAAGAGGGGAGACTGTCACGGGAAACAATCCCAGGAGATCTTTTTTTTAAACATTGACCCTTACCCAATGGCTGAAGTGTCACTTACTGGTTATCATATGAAATTTCACACAAATACCACAAATAATAGGGGAAAAGTCACATAAAATGCTAATTTAGAAAGAAATGAATTACTCATAAATGTCCAGGGAATTGAACAGTTTTGATTTCTATAAGTATGCAACAAATTTTGAGATATTTTAATGATGAAACAAGGAAAAACTAAATTTCAAATTTTTCACTTGTGATTGGATGATTCTGTGCAAAACATTCACTTTGCATGAAAAAACTAAAAGAACAAAGTGAAAACAAAAGGCACATATGGATGCTACCATTATATCATCTCAATAACTCGACTGGTAGTGCAACAAAGATCCATTGAATACTTCTACCAAGTGGTAGAGATGGTTAAATCAGTCTGAGTTAAGTTTGTGACTCCTTTTATTGATACACAGTACAGGCCAAAAGTTTGGACACACCTTCTCATTTAATGCGTTGTCTTCATTTTCATGACTATTTACATTGTAGATTCTCACCGAAGGCATCAAAACTATGAATGAACACGTGGAGTTATGTACTTAACAAAAAAAAAAGGTGAAATAACTGAAAACTTGTTTTATGTTCTTGTTTCTTCAGAATAGCCTCCCTTTACTCTGATTACTGCTTTGTATACTTTTGGCATTTTTCAAGAGGTCGTCACCTGAAATGGTTTTCTCCTCACAGCTGTGTCTTATCAGGGTTAATTAGTGGAATTTCTGGCTTCATCAATGAGGTTGGGACCATCAGTTGTGTTTTGGAGAAGTCAGGTTAATACACAGCTGACAGCCCTATTGGACAAATGTTAAAATTCATATTATGGCAAGAACCAATCAGCAAACTAAAGAAAAACAAGTGGCCATCATTACTTTAAGAATTGAAGGTCAGTCACTCCAGTAAATAGTGATAAAAATAGAGAAAATGCAAATTGAGTGAGAAAGTTTGTCCAAACTTTTGGCCAGCACTATACATTGACTCAAAATGGGCTAAACCATTTGGTCGAAGAGGTAGTTAAGTTGTTCAGTTGACACATCAAAATGATACGTATTAGCACTTATAGATCCACAGATACAGAGCACAGGAAACGTGACAACAGTCTGAGTCAGTTCTGTTCCATAGCAGCAACTCATGCCTGTGTCAAAAGATAAGAAAACACCAACTGAACCTTTAATCCAAGTTTAACAACAGTTGGCTAATCTTTCATCCCTCTTTTAGTGTGTTATAAAGACATCCCTCCATTGTGTGTCATATTCCTTTTGTGAAGCTGTGTAAACACATTTTGTACAAAACACAGCTGTCGCAAGAAAAGCTGCAGCCCCAGAAATCCTCTGCGTTATCGTGAAAGATAAGAAGGTTTCATCAGTTTGATCATCTTCACTCTTAATGGCCATTAACCTGATCTCCCTCTTCATCCGTCAGGCTGAGGGTGCTGCAGCTCCAGCTCAGAGATCAGAGATAAACTGCTGAATGAGCCAATCTGGGCCGGCTTCATTGAAAGTAAAGACATGGTGGTAGTATTTGTGTTCCCGCGAACACTCTCAGCTTTGTCTGCGCTTCATTACGGGGCCGACATCAATGGTTTGAACCCCAGTTATCAGCTCGTGGGCGATGGTGGCTGTGGGCGTTCTCACACGCTGTGAAGGAGACATCCTGTGAAAGCTACAGATCTGTATCAAGGCGCTGGAAAAGTAACAAAACTGCAGCGGGTCAGATTTATTTCCCTGTTGATCTCGTCGTATCGTTATGGACTGAAACTCACTCTTATGAGATTCCTGAATTTATGTTTGACCCCTGCAGGTTTTGAGGCCGTACCACGAGCTGAAACTGATGCTTTATGCAGTTGTTTTCTGTCTAATTGTTCTTCTATGATATGTTGTTATTTCACTGAGGAACCATGGCAAAGACAATTTGCTGTCACCTGCAGAGAGACAGACATTAAATTTTTGCTTATTCTATTTCTAATTATTCCTACATGGAACATTTGGAATAAGACTGCCACGTAATGCACTTTCTTCATTACTAAAGTTTTGCACCAAGGTAAATTTTCGCTGCAGTAGTGCTTTAACTAGGCAATATTTTTCTGAACAATTACACCCAGGTGGGTGTCCTGCTTGGTCGGCCTTATCATGTGATCACATGACATGTCAGCCTGGATCACAAAGTGGGCCTACAACAGTGAGACAGGCCCCATCCTTCCTAATTGAAATACTGTAGACCCCCATTGCCCAAATGTAATTATAGCCCCATGTATGGGCACAGGAGGAAACAGCAAGATACAAATTGAAATTTAAGAGTGAAATTCAAACTGTCTCCTGCAGTGTCTAAGTGCCCATAGTGCCCCTCCTAGACCTGGCCTGTGAGACCAAAAAAAGTCCCATTGTTTGGGAGATGGGGTTGGAATATTTAGAATCAGGAAGCCTCATTACGTCCTGAAAAACCTGGAGTGACACTTGCATCAAAGATAAAGCTTTGAGAATAAATAATTATAGATTGTTGAAGTCAGAGGAAATTAGAAACTGAGAAAAATGCAGACGAGTTTTTGGCACTGTTGTTTTTGATGTCGTATTTATGTTTCCTTCTTTAGAAAACAAATGAGACCAACACAAAGTTTTTTAATGTCAGTTTCTTGAGATTTGAGGGTTAAATTTTCTGATAATGTTTACAAATGATGTAACTGAAATTTGAATTTTGTTGCTCTGAGTCATGTGCAATGGCAAATAAAATGAGTCTTGAGTCTTGAAAACACGACAGAAGCAGGAACCACTGAGCTAACATGAAATCAGTTCAACAGAGTAGCTCTGCAAAGACTATTAAAGCAAGCATGAACGTCTTATTTCAAAATAGACTTAGACTTAGAGACTTAGACTTCCTTTATTGGCATTGCACAAAAATCACAGCAGTGAGATTTGGCAACGAAATGTGTTGCTTGGCTTCGGATAACAATAACAGAGCAGTGTTAAAATGTAAAATATAGACTATATAACTTTAAAATAGTCTATATAACTGAAAAAGAGCTAAATTAAAATAATAAAAATAAAGTGCAATAGAGAATGAATAAATAAAACAGAAAGTAAACAGCAGAATTCACAGTGCACATACTAGAAGACAAAAATAAACAGTTTGGCTTCGCTTTTCCCCATTGCATGGTTCTGAAGCCAAAAGAAGTTTCTTATATCCCCGATAAAAACTACACACAAACAGCAGCTGTCAATCATCATAAAACAAAACTTTTGACCCATTTTTAATGTCCAATAACTAATGGACAAAGAGGACTTGAACACAATGCAGACAAATAACATCTTCATGTCACTGCAGCGCAAGAATGTGAGAAACATTTCTACAAGGTGTAACGATATTTTTTTAAGTTTTACCACCTCCAATCTGGAATGCATGAGGAGACTGAGATTTTGACCTATACTGCAGCCAGCCACCAGGGGGAGCAGTTTTTGTGGTGACCTCGACTGTCATGGCGTCCACTGATTATACAGTCTATGGTCAAGATAAAGAAATTTGACATAAAAATCTCTACAAACCTCATGTAGATCCCATAAATCACATCACATTAGCAAATTCAAAGTTTAACCCTCGTATTGACTTTGAATTAACTCAGCACCGTCTGTTCTGACTGCTGGTTGTTTTCCAACATATTCACATACACTTACAATTACTTTTGTAATATCTGCTATGACACCATAGACCTAATTTGAATATAATAACACGTCTTTTTTGTGTAGAAATAAGCAGAAGTTTTGACTTTTTGTCACTTAGATTATTATCAGAAGTACGTATGTTGATGTATTGTCATATATCAAAGTTTAGGCAGGATACTGTTTTAAAACCATTTTATTTTTTGATGACAACAGATGCTATGAATTTTTATTAAATACACAGTTTAACAAAAACAGTCATTGTTAATTTAACACAGCATGGAACTATCAATGTGACTTTCAAGGACCTTGATGGAAGACAGCTAAAGTTATGGCAAGATAACTTTTCAGGAGGGTTAAAATACTTTTCATTCATCACCTGGTCCATGAGCCTCCTGTCAGTTCGTTTTCATCGTCACTCTTTGTTGTCAAACAATTAAGACAACTCCCATGATCCCCTGCAACATCACGACTTTGTCTGCATCTTCTGTTATTGTTTTGATAAGAAGAGCCTCGCGACAGTCATTAGAACCAGTGCCTTAGTAGTTTAACACTCATTAGTATTCTTCCAGGTAATTCTTTTCTGTGCTGTAACCTACAATAAGTCCCCACAAAGGTTAGTTTTAATTGTACACAGGTAATGAGCGCTCAATCAGCAGAGGAACATAATGTTAGCACATAGTCTACATCAGTGCACCTCTTCCCCCGGCGCTCCTCTTGTTGTGACTCCCCTCACGTTCAGGAGCTGTCAGCAGGTCGAGAGCAGAGTGCAGATGACAGGTGAGAGAGCAGAGCGGCTGCACTGGAATGAAAATGGCACAACCCCGGACAGCCGGCGACGAAACGTTTCAAGAGGCTTGACGCTTCAGAGGCAGGAGATGCTGTCCAGATGCGTCTCCTCAGCGTTCATTCCTCCAGTCAGAGTGTCCATCACTGGGCCTGAGTGAGCGGGGGGGGAGGGGAGGGGACAGTGTTTCTTTTTCCGAGCTGTGATCTTCAAGCTTCTGCTTTGGCAAGACAATGGCAGATGGGAATGCATCGATATTAGCGGAGGCCCTGTGCGTGCACAGACTCGCCGTTCAGAGTTCAAGGGTGTCACGCTCTTTCTCTGACTCTGCTGCTGTGCAACGTTCGTGCTCAGTTTCCATCATCGAGCCTCTTCAGGAAGCCTTCAAGGCATCAAAAACATGTCCCTACATATTCTTTGATATGTTTCCCTTGTCATCCTTAGGGTTTAGTTTGATAAAACATCTTTTATTTTACTTAACAGCCACTGATCATTGGGAGTGAGAGCTTTTTGATTCAGACGCATCTTAAAGAGTGTGTTACAGGTTTGAGACAACAGCTGAAAAAATCACAGGAAGATAATTTAAAAGTAATGTTTTGAAAGAAGGAGGCTTTGTAGTACATTCAAGTTTATTTCCGTATTAAGAACTTTCATTTGAGCGTGAGGTCACAGAGGGGAGTCGTGCCGATTCTACTTCAGTTAAACATTAATGGACCAGACTGTCGCTCCTGTCATTGAAAAGGAAGAAAATATGTATTCCATTACATATGATGGTCCTCAGGATTATAATGATGGACCTGTAAGTCAGGATGGAGAGCAGGAACAGGGCAGGATTAGGAGGAGTAACGGCAATAGGAGAGCAGTGAGCTGTGGTGTGTGGAGAACCGTTACCCCCAATGCTGTGTTCACGTCAGTAAATTTAAAGTTTGACATCAAAAACAATAAGTTGTAAGTGTAAATGCTGATCAAAACCATTCAGTTGCAAAGAAGTGCCTTGCAAAAACGCTAGATCCAAATTATGTTTACCCCATTGTGTGTGAGAGAAAAAGAGTCAGCACCGGCTTCGGTGATATCACGTATTCAACGAACGCTTTTTCTACCGACTGAAATTTGTATCTTAACTCATCTGGAGTCAGAAATCAAAATCAAGACTTGCATTTCTGTCAGGATTAATCCCTCACAAGTCATTTTTAGTCATTTATCATTACTATTTTAACTTGTGTCCTTTACTATTATCCTAACCTTTATTTCCATATCTTCTATTGATTTATCTACTGTTTTATTCCCATTGTTTCTATTCTGTTTTTACTTCTTTTTACCTCTGGTCCCCATTGTCTCAGTCCATGTTTTCAGTACTATCAGTCTCACCTGGACCTGGCTCCAGTATCACCCAGACATATCACCGGGCACAATTTTTCTGCCACTACGGACGGTCACTTTTTTAGAGGCCGATGCAGAAATAGAGTCTTGTTTCTTCACATGCATGACAGCTAAGTTCATCATGCTTCCTATTGGGGAAAGAGTAGAATCAATGTCCTGTTAAACTAGTACCACGGCCCATAAGGGACAATCAAAGAAAAAAAAAGTTCTATTAAGTGTCGAATTTGCGAGTTTGATTTCCTTCAGATTCATACTTTGTAGATTGTTATCACACTGTTTCACTGCATCATGGACCGACTTGACAGCTTTATCAGGTTAAACTTTCGACTTGGTCTCAGAATGAAGGAGATACTACTGGTTTGAGCGCAGAGTCATGGCATTATTTTATGCTTTCGGACGCTTGACGTAGCATACCAGTCATGTTAATGTGTCTGCATCTCTCAAGTGTGGCAGCTCATGAGCATCACCATAAAATCCAGGACTTCCAACTATGTAAACACGTGAATTTGAGAGTTTGTGAAGTAATACGTTCCTGAGTTTATGTACTCACAAATTTAAGACTTTATAGGTGACTCCGATACGCTGTCACAAAACCAGTAATTCTGCATCCAACACAAACAAAATGTATAACCATGTTAATGAGCGGTCAAATGAAATAACACACAACCTACCTCCTATTATGCACATTGTAACAGTCAGTGAACATCTAAATTTGTGCCTTATTGTGTTATTGAACATAAAATCAATGACTGATTTATTCTACAACCATTCTTAAATAATGGTAAGTGTTGATTTTAAGATTAACAACCTGCAGTATTCTCTTTACAGAAGGCCAGTTGTCATTTTGTGGCTAAAACCCCCAAAACACCTGCTTCATCATTAACATAAGAAGCAGCAACAGGTTCATTTTAAGCTCTGACATAAATTAACTCGTGTCCTTCTTAATAAAAGCGCCATATCTGGTTTCTGGAGAACAGTGATCCGTTGGGGCTAATGCATTTTCCTCCTGCTGACGAACGTCGACGGGGACGTTTCACTCAGGCTCTCGAGAGTGGCAGCCGCTTCACCCGCTCTTAATCCAGATATTTCAATCTTGACACTTTTATGGGTGGACAGTCAAAGTTGCACTGCAGTGGAACAAAACAACCCCCTCCGTTACAGTAGCCGGGAATTTGGCTGCAGAGAGACGCAGATGTGGAAGATCACATTTCAGATGAGCACTGATACACCAAAAGAAAAACAAGCCTCTGCAGCCGCTCTCTGAGAAGGTATGCTGCACACTTTCCATAGGATAACAAGTTTTTGATGACATGTTAAGAAATCTCTTCAATAATAAAACGGATCTTTGAGCGGGTCGACATGGCGAGACAGCTGAAATCTTGAAATAGCTGTCATGTCTGTTGTGGCTGCGTGTTTTCATCCACCTATGGCGCCTTCACCGCTAAAATCTGAGTCAACGCAAGTGGATTGACCTCGCTTTGTAACCCGAGACGTAGTTGTACTTTGGAATTCACAAACTTTCATCTCTGCAGTCAAAACCTTTCATCGCAAATGGCTCGGCGTCTTGATCTGCCGTCAGTTATCTGCCAAGAAAAGTAAACAGTGCACACACTTAGAGAAATATAGAGTAACAGAGACACTGGGAAACATTTTAATTATGAGACGCTCGCTGATGCTTAATGTGTTTAAAGGCTTCACAGCTCCAGACTGAGACTAGACACAGGGTTTCAGATTGTTTGGAAAGAAGTGAAAATCTTTGAATTTGACACTTAACTCAAGATTTAAAAAAAAAATCAATTCAAGTCTCAAATGCAGACTATGAGAAGAGCTTAAGTTTATTGTAAACATCTCAGATTTTAGTCTGTAATCCTGTTTCAAATTCACACGTTAAAAGTAAACTTTAGTTTATGGCAGGATCAGAATGTGGATTTTATCACTCAGACTATTTTGACCTGAAAACAACATTTTGACCAGAAATTGTCCTCTTTTGTGTTTTTTGAACTTTTAAATTTTCACATCATGATTAAAAAAAACTCATTTAAAGACATCAGCTGTAAGAATTGTTGCGTTTCTGCAGAATTCACAGAGCTTTAGCTTTACACAAGTAGCCTAAGCACAGTTCAGTTGTGGTTTAGTGAGAAGTTACAGATAAACTTTGATTTTGTTTGTGAATCTTGACAGAAAAAGGTAAAATGTTATCATTAATAAATTGTAAGCTGAAAGCTGTTTACAACCTTTGACAGGAGGGTAAACTCCAAACTTCAGCTTCAGCTTCTGCTCTCGAAAAGTAAATCAAACAGGATGAAAAATCCATTAATTGCACAACTAAATTCGATTTTCAGAAGGTAATAGTTATTATGCAACTGTTTTTTTTTTGTTTGTTTGTTTTTTTTCCAATGTAAAGATGGTGCTGCTTTAGTTTTTACTTCACGGTATTTGCGCAGATGTCCATTTCTGTGCAGTATCTGGATGTGATTGGTTTATTGCCTGCATAAAAAGCAAATTTCACTTAAGGGGCAGTAGAGAAAGAAGTTGGAGAAAAAGTTGAAGTTGGGGCAGTATAAAAATAGACCTCAGGCTTAGCTTTGGACAGGCCAAATTTTATTAGTTTGATTTAGAAACTTAAAGTCAGGCAGGTTGTTCATGGATGGACTCGCTTCCTGCACAAAAGATGATCAAAAGTTGTCCAGTTAATGCTATTTTGTTCCTTCTTTCTTGAACTTACAATCAAAAACGGGCATATCGTCACCCATGGAAGCAATTTTGATACTGTTTGCAGGTCTTCAAAGGACAAAGATTTTTATTGGAGTTTTGGTGGCTTCACAGCCCAATCCCAACAACCCCAGTCACAAAACCCTCTTATCATTTTCAGTTTGAGGTCTCAAAACATAAAGACGGATTAGTGCGCCATTAATCCAGTCATCAAAGCCTTTTTAAGGAACTTTTGGCTTGTTTTGGTTTTGGAGGTTCTCTGTGGACAGAGCTGTAGACTCTGCTTTGAGCCGTTCACGTCATGTGACAGCAGAGTTTCTGTCATTGTACATCACTCTGATGTTTTTCAAAGCCAGACATGTCTGTCACTGTGAATGAAAAATAAAAGCTGCTCTGGGATTCACCTCACCTCACACCTAGGAAGAACAATCCCCTCATAGAAATGATAGATGTTGTCACTCCTGGTCTGGTTTGCTTTTAAGGTCACATAAAAAAAAAACATCAGAATAGATTTTAGCCTTTTTCAAAAGCATCTATACAATTTCCAAGAGTGATCAGTGGTGATTTTACCAAAACTCATTAAAAGAGTGACTGATTATACCATCTACTAAACTTTCTTTTTTATTAAGACACACATGTTGGGGTTTGATAAGGTCTTAGATAAAGCTCAATCACTTGCACGTGTTCATGCACAAACCCGCCCTCATTTGATTTTCACCGTGAGCAAAGCGAGTTTGGAGCGCTGCGTCCACCAGGCTCTCTGCCCTCACACTCCTTCTCTTCCCTCTTCCTGTAAAAGAGCAATCATTTCTTCATTAGCCTTTTATTTGTTTCTAACTGTTCCACTTCAGGGCTAACACACACAGTTTATTTGGGTACTCTTAATTACAAAAGGGAGATTGTGTGCCCTCCTCGCCAAAATGAATGTCTCTCTCAGCCTCCCAGAGGGCAGCGGCGGCTTTGAGTCCGACTGTATCTGATTGCATTTTCCAGGATTGATGAAGTTATCGAAACACTGACCAGACTGACTTGGACCTTATCTGGCTTGTATTGGGCTGTGAAGTCTTTAACCTGTGTCTCTCACCCTTAAGGTGAGCAGGATTAAGAGGAGGGAAGCCTTTATTTCCTATTTGTTAGTTTCTCCGATTTTTTTCCTGTGGAAAGAGAAGCCTGAGGGCCGGGAGCTCAGTCACGATAAATTACATTGCAGTGCTGTTTCTCTCTCCAGATAGCCATTCAGGAGGTATAGCTACCTTCAGGATCTTTTCATTTTTCTCACTGTTATTAAACACAGTGATGGAACTGGCTCCCCTCAGAAATGCTGGGGTTGACAACAGAGGAAGAAATATGGCTGAATGTTTGGAGTTTACTGTCGCCTTCAACTTCAGATCTGAGACAAAAACACTTCTGCAGACACAAGAAACACACACCCACTAAATTTATAGAGAACAATCCTTAAGTTAACTTAATATGAGACTAATTGGATGTGTGATGCTGTCGCTGTTCAACTTAATCCGTCCATTGCCACGTCTGTTTTGGTTTATAGTGTTTAGTTTCTCTTGCACAGCTTAAAGCTGAGTTACTTATGAGTTATTAAACATACTGAAATCAGCAGTGATGTCCATAAGAGCAACAAAAACAAAAGGACAACTATAAACATCCAGATTCATTTCACAAGGCCAGAGTTTGCTTCTCAGTCAGACCAGATTGCTGATTGGACCCTTCCAAGATAAAAGTTTCCAACTATTCAAATTCAGCTGATGAATCTTAGCAGTGAGAGAGATCTGTGTTCTTCTGCTGAAACAATTTCTGTGATTTACTTAGGTGTAATAGTGGAGCTGGACTGTCTGACAGAAAAGGGACAAAAGAGTAGAAGAAAGCTAAACAGGAGAGTGATAGAGCACGGGCTAAAGGCTAAAACATGGGCTAAGCTGTTTGTGTTAATGTTCATTCTAACCCACATGCAGCAGTGATAATGTATTGCTCTGCTTGGTGAGGTTGGGGTTGGTAGATGAGCGCTAGTAGGACATAACCAGGATTCACTAATGTCACATGTTACAGACACGTCTCAGAGCACCGGGCTGTGAGTAGCGCTAAATGAAGCCGGCTACAAAACTACACTACAAACTTACAAAGTTTGCTTTTTTGTCACATTTTAATCAATAGAACACCATAACTGTTGATAAATACATTACCTCATCACCTTGGATCCAGTAAAAAGTTCTCAAAAATTGCGAACACATAGTTTGTAAGTGAAAGATTTTCAAAAATGTGAATATGGATATCAGATTATTTACCTTCAGAGTGATTCCAGCTAATGAAGCATGCATGTAAACATCTTGTAGTTTTTGTGTCTTTAACTCCTGATGGACTCAGTGGAGCAACAGTGCTCCCATTTTCCAAATGCTCTTTAAATTACCACAACTCCTCAACCATTTGGTGTAGCTAAAAAAATTCAAACGGCTTCTAAAAGAAGAAAAGACAAGCTTTACAGCAGTATCAGGGTTTATTATAGCCCTGCACATAAATCTACATGCAACGGGTGATAATTGATGTAAGCTGCTCTCATTACCGTAAGTCTCCAACTATTTGGGCAGAATTCAAATTGTTCCTGAAAGAAGAGACGATGAGTTTTCCAGGATATAACAAAAAAGAGTTAAGGTGGTCTGTGTGAAACTTGGGTGAGAAAGTATTTGAAGTTATTTTTTTCAAACAGGCAAGAGTGTGGGACAGGATGACAAGTTGTACCCAAACATGGACCGACCCTTCACTGAGCTCTCAAACTAACCAGCGCCCGTCCTAAAGAGGAGCAGCTTTATGTACACACACTGGTGCATGCACAGCGTACAAACACCTACAGGGAATCTCTGTCCAGAAAGAGTCTTGATGCCGGTCCAAACTCTTGGAGGGTGAGGCTAAAAGGCCTTAAATCTCATCCACAATTGATTACGGGCATCGAACTCAGCGTACATTAATTCAGTTTACGGCCATTAAAAGAAGAAGAATGCTTGGGCTTGCAAATGGCAAACTACGACTGTCAACAGCATGATGTATGGTAGCTTATTATATTCCCCTCATTATGATTAATAACATAGGAAGGAATCCTCCATTCTTGTCGAGATGGAAAATGTAATTAGCTGCCTTGGCTGGCGTTGCAGCCAGGCCTCCTCTTGGCTGCTGGAGATGAAACACCCAGTTTACAGCAGGATGCTCGGTGTGGTGTGCACAGAAAGCTGCAGCTGGTTACACATCACACACAAAACAATGTGTTTTTTTCCTCCAAAGACGTCTTAAATTGTAGTTTTTTAGAGGTAGTGACGCCTGCGAACAACAAAGCATGATGTTAAAACCCTTTGTAATGCAAAATATAAGCGTGATTTTCTTCATATTGGTCATCATGTGGCTCATATTAATCACTCAAAGTAATATAAATACTCACCCTGTGTCAGCTCTTCCTCGGAGGATGGCTGCGTACAGGAGAGGAGGTGATTTTAGTGGTGGAAGTGAGTAATGGCGCAGAGCAAAGGGAGGGCATTCTCATCACTTCTGCCACTGCACCTGCACTCAGCACCTATGAGACTGATCGAGCTAAACATCAATTAATGCTGTGATATCCTCTCAGAGACCCTGCTCGCTCTCACCTGGACTCAGAGCAGCAGATTACAGTAATGACTGCGATCAAGCAAGAGACGCTCATAAGGACCAAGCTGCTTGACAAATGTGCTCTGCTCTCCGTGCACGCTGCCTTCTCGTGTTCATCCCTCTTCTGCTGCACAGTACTAAACATGTATAGTTTCATGTGTTGTTTTTGTTTTCTGGTTTGTCTACTCTGTGATATTCAGTTGTAGGATCCTAGCTGCAGATAATAACAGCTGCTACGCTCAAATTACTCAACGTACCGACTAAATTACCTCCAAACTAAACCAGTTTAAAGGCAGAACTGTCCGATTTAAATGGGAATAATCCGATTACAGGGTGGAGCTGCTGAATCCAAATGGTTTAAGTGGATGATTACAGCTTGAAGCAGGTATTCATTACAGGATCACAGATTGAAAGTCACAGCTCTGATCATTTTCATGATTCAGGAGCGTGAGAGCAGAAACTGACCACAAGGTAACGGATTAGATCTCATATAATCTGTTGTGTTTTCTTTCCGAGAGAAGCAACAGAGTAAGATGGTTTACTCACCCTAAAAGCACAATATATTCACATCCTCAATAGATGACCACTTAAATTTTTAACCTTACAGGGGGTGGGGTTGGATATTCGATACCAGTTCACTCATAAAGAAGCTGTTTTCTTCCATTTTTTTAATATATTTCTAACTATGACCACTTAACTTTGTTTGAAATGCAAAGACTACTTTTTAAAAAAATGTCTCGTTTTGGGCAGTTGTTCAGATGCAAAGGTCTGGATCTTTTGGGCATACATGAACACAGCAATCGCACTTCACACAGTAGTCGTGAGGGGCAGTAGTGCAGTGTTACTAATCCTTCAGTCAAAACAATAGAAGAAGAAGGAGTTGAAGAATCAGCAACAGCAGAAGAAGAAGAAGAGAAGGCTGAAGCACCATATTGGCTGTGTCTGAAATGGCATATTAATGTACGACTCATACTAGGTGTGACGTCAAAATGAGTATGTAGTGCGTTCGCATGAGATAGTATGAAAAGATTGAGTGTGCGAGAAATACCCAGATGTATACTATATCAGAAAAAATTTGAAGTATGCGAGGTGGGCATACTAGTCTCACTCAAACACCCAATAATGCATTTCAAAATAAAAGCATCTTTTATTATCTCCTTATAGTTCTTTAACACTTTTGTAAATTGGGCTCTTGTTTTGAAGCCGACCGGACTTTTCTTCAATAACATAATGGCGCGCATAACGGGATATCTAAAAAGGCCGAAATAAAATTTGTATCCGTGCGTTTTATGGCTCAAGTGACCACACTTTGGTGTTCTACGTGGTGACTTTCTTGCTTAAAATGCTGTCTGAACTTTCAAATGTGGCGAATCAAGAGAGATATTTGATAGCCTGGTGTGCTTCCAATTTTTGTCGTCAGAGGTTTGAAATGCCTCATTGGTAACTTAGAAGTATACTTCAGTGTGAACGGTTGGCATTCTAATCATACTTCTAGTATCTAGTAAACAGTATATAGACATTTAGTATGTAGTAAACAGTATATAGACATTTAGTATGTAGTATGTTTGTATGCCAATTCAGACACAGCCATTGAGTTTTCTTTTTTTTCCAATGATACTGCGAATACACATTACCGCCAATAATAATAATAAGAGATTGGAGTCGTGAAGTGTGAACACGCCTGACGTGAACACTTTGCTGTCTCTACTATGACATTTTTTGGCGCAGATTCAACCCCTCTCCTCCATCCTGCACCATCCCTCCTTCTCTCAGCCTCCTCCATTAGAAACATAAACGTGTGTGCATACAGCCTGACCTCATCATCTTCTTTTGGAGAAGCGGAGAGAGAGAGAGAAAAAGAAAGCAGCAACAGTGATCGACTGAGTGCAACTTGAGAAGGCAGGCCCTCATCCATCACTCTGCATGTTTCACAGACGCCATATGAAAACACAAACAAGCAATCAATTGTTTCGCTCACAGCATGAGGCCTCCTAATAGAGCACATTTATCTGACGCCGTGGTGGTAGCCCCAGCAATACTTTAATTTGTGAGACATTATGTTGAGTTAATGCCTACCAGGTTGCCGTACAGCCGAGGGGACTTGACGCATTTGGCTGCGTTGTAAGAAACCCGGCTGCACGCTGTATTGTACTGGGACGTGGCGATGTAAATGATCTCACCCGCTGTATCTTTAATGGGTTGCGAAATGAATTTATGTGGGAATATTTGCTGAGGAATATTGCATTGTATCACGGCGTAATTAGAGAGCAGGAACTGAGCTGGGCACGCACGGAAGCTGCTGAATCCTGCTGCTGCTGAACAAGTGCTGTTTGTCCTGAACGCCCCTGTGATTGGACAAGAGAGAGAGAGAGAGAGAAAGAGGGAGGAGAGAGAGAGAGGGAAGCCAGGCTGTCTAATAATGATGCGCCCTCAGGCCTAATGTGCCATCTCTTTCTCTCTATCTGTGCTCTGGTCTGGTAAACACACACACACACACGAACATGCAGCTAAGTGTGTTTCATTCTTCCTCAGCTGTGTACAATGTCAATAAAGAGTTCATTTAAAAAGCCTGCTTTTACTCCACGTTGGAAATACATTCACTCATTATTTGATTTCTGCAATGATCCAGTCTTTAAAGAGGTTTTTTTTTTTTTTCTCAATCAAAGAATGAAACAGCTTAAAAACAGGATAGTATGATTGTGGCTTTGAGTTCATTTCATAGTGTGTTGAAAGTTGGAGGATAAATTACAGCAGAGACAACAAAATTTAGATTATGAAGCTTTTCTGCACATTTAATCCTACAATGATCATTATATCAGACCAGCTCAACCTGTGCCCGAAAATATAGATATCACTCAATTAAGACGACCTTTGCACATCCAAATCAGGAAAGATCTTAAGTAATCTTTTGTGCACAAGATTGAAAAACCATAATCTCATGAAAATTTGCTGTTTTATTGTGTGCATATGAAAAAAAAAGGAGGACGAGGAGAATTCATTTGAAGAGGATTACAGTGACTCCCTTCAGCCAGATGAGTAACGCAAACTGTCATGATGTTTTGTTTTGAAAATGAAAGTGAAAGTAGATCGGCTCTTCGCTTTAACTCTACTTTCCTATGCTCAAAACAACTTTTTACTCATACTTAATGTATTAATCAACAGTTAAGTGTCGCTGTTGTTTGAAAACTTTGGACGTTTGTAGAGTAGTTCAGCATTATATATATTGTAGCATTGGTTATGGTTGTGTCCTACCAGTGCTCATCTACCAACTCCAACCTCATCAAGCAGAGCAAACGTAACCTGGCTCTTCATTTTATTGATAGACTCAGGTCTGAACAGATCACTGCAGAATAACAGCTGCATGTGGACAGGAATCAACATTAGCACAAACAACTTTAGCTCCTTTTTAGATTTTAGCCTTTAGCCTGTGCTCTATCACTCTCCCTTTTATCTTTCTTCTGCTCTTTTGTCCCTTTACTGTCGGACAGTCCAGCTCTTGTTTCCACTAGTACTACTAAATAAAATACAGGATTCATTTTCAGCAGAGAAAAACACAGATCTCTCTTCTCACTGTTGAACTTCGTCAGCTGGCGTGGTGTTGTCATAGAGACTTCTCCAGCAGGCAGGATTTAGGAATAGCTTATTTTGGCGCTGATAATTTCATTTTAAATTGTGGATTATGATCATGCGTAAATATAAATATGAGATTTTTCAGGATTACTCAGAAAGTCCTCACAGTCCCTTTAAAAAAGTACCGTTCAGCAAATATTCATCGTTCAGCTCTAACATCTTGCATTTTCAGCTCTCGCCTCATATCAGACAACATCCTTCAATCCTCTCCACTTTGCAGATGAATTGTGGTTGTTTTTCTTCTTTTGTTGGGAATGGGTTTTCCGTGTTGTTAATGAAAAGGGAAAGAGGCTCTGGTTGGCGATCATCATTACAATCCTAATTGCCTGTGTTTGAGAAAATCTGCTTTTTTTCCACAGCTTTTCCTTCTTCCTCATATCTTTCATAATCATATCATTCGTACTACACAAACATGATCTATGAATTCAACTTTGGAAGCCTCTTACACCTGAAAGCAGTTTATAATGGCTCATTATCTTCACCAAAAACAAACACAAAACCCCCCAAACATTTCCTGAACAATAATCATAAAACAATTTCTATTTTATTTGTACCACTTTTTCACTAATGAGCTAAAATGAATGTTAATGGAGATGTTTGAAGAGGGGATTTTTGTAGACATGAAAAGACGAAACATTTAGTCTGAAGTCTTAAAATATTGATGGCACCATATTAAATAGTATAAGTTTAAAGATTACAAAAAAGTACATAATTTCCTTTAAAATAATTTGTTTAGATGCTTCTGAGTTATGACTTTATCATTCCACTCCAGGATATCATTCATGCAGGTTTTTATTAGGAGGCAGATGTTTCTCCTCCTCCTCCTCCTCCTCCTCCCTTCTCTCCAGGATCGCCCGGGGCCTGACTCCTGCTCTGCCCGGGGCAGGAGACGCTGAGCTCGGCCTGACAGGCGGCTGGTGGCTCCTCACTGCGGCGGAGGAAATTAAATTAGCGCTTCTGTTGGTCGCTTTGTAAACAAGACAAAAGCCAATGATACGGACAATTACGCTTCAATACGACGCTTCTGTAGGTTCAGACTCAGAGTCAGGGAGGGAAAAGAAAACAGGATTTGTTTATGATTTTTTAAGAGTATTACTGTTTCTGTTTGTTTGATATTCTTTTTTAAATTCTAGGATAATTTTTCATTTATTTATTTAGGCTTTATTGTACACTGTTGCAAAGGTTTTTGCCAAACTAAAGGTTTAAATAATAAAAAAAAATGACTCATGAGAAGCCTGTTTTAACTTTTATTGATCTTTTTTTTAATAATTATTAAAATGTTTTGTTCTTGCATCTTTTCTTACTCAAATATTGCCTGTCCTCACAAACACTATCGATCTACACTAAATTAAATGTGACTCATAAAGCAGGAAATTCCATTTAAAGACTCCAAAATAATTCAGAATATTCCTCCTCCTGTTATGGAAGCTGCAGTTTTGACTGGATCTGTTGATTTTCTGCAAGGAAAAAAAAGGAAATGCATATTAAAATCAATGAAGAAGAGATGGCAGATGATATTTACACGAGTATTGACTGAGAAAAAAATGAATGGCTTTATTGCAGATATAAGTGACTTATAGCATCTGTTAGAAATTAGAGTTTTAATCCTGATGCCTGTCTTCTAATTGTAGGATTTATTAACACAATATTAACAAATACGAGCAGGGTTGATTTAATGATAATAATGAAAGTTAGAATAAAAAGATAAATTAAATAAGCTGCTACATCCGCGATAGAAAGTAGTCTCTGCGCAAACTCCCCTCGATGAAAAAGGCGATCAGAGTAAATAAAATAAATGGTCTTTATCAAAGGAAATCAGATTGAGTCTAATAGTTCACCGGAGGGCCAGAGGAGTTCCTGTAATTCACTTTAAGGTTCAGCAAGTTACTCAATAAAAGCGGGCCAGGAATCAGACTGATGTCTGATCGATAAGTTTATCTGAGGAGAAGATTCAGGCTGAGGAGAATAAAAAGGAAAATGGGAAATGAAATGAAAGGCGTTTATTTTTGCGTTTTTGCGCGTTTTTACTTCAAATGAAGTCAAAAAATCAGGGATGAAACACTTTTATAATTAATTTCCTCCCTTGTAAGATATCAAATTAAACATCTGCCATTTATAGAAGTAAAAATTATCATTATTGAAATGAATCTGCATTAAAAATAAAGATAAAAAGATTAAATTTTGTAGAATAAATCTACAAAAAGAAGAGTTACCTTAATCCAGGCCTGTAAAAAAAAGCAGCGACATGACATCCCTCCATCCTCCCGGTCCCCAGCCTGCTTTTCAGATATTCATGCTCCCTTTTTTTCTCTCCCCTCACTCCCCCCACACTCTCCTCCTCCTCCTCCCCCTCCTCTCCTCCTCTCCAGTCCGGCCAGTTTCGAGTCGTCTGACTCGGGCAGGAGGCGCCAGGTTTTCCCCTGAGGGAGGCGAAGAGTCAAGGACTGAACCCTCCAAATGCAGAATAATGTAATTCTACACTCTCAGGAAAAAGGGTTCCGCCTTCAGGATGGTTCTCTACACAGATCCCGACACTCTGAGAAAGAAAGATCCAGATCTGAGAGGTTTTCTTCTTCTTCTCCTCTCACTGCAGCTCACTCTGAAGAAAAGAGGTGTTACAGGAAGCAGGAAGGAGGAAGAGGAGGCTCAGTGTTAGAGGCTGAAATCATCTGATTGTTATGACTTACAGATCAGTGCACTAGATTTGAAAATAAATAAAATAATTGGATTAATATGAATAATATTTCCTATAGCTTAAAAAATTAAATTATCTCTGATTTTTTGGGCACATTTCTGATTAAATTCAAAATTTCTTTGCGCCATTTCATGCTTTTCTAAAATGAAAATAAGTTATATTTTTGAACCGTTTTTTTTTTCATTATTGGATGGGAATACTTTTTATACCATTACTGGTTCTGTGGACTTTGATGTTTTCCATTTATTGTATGGAAACAGATAGGGGACAATTTTCATGGAGAAAATATTTTTGGGCAAATGGAGATAAAAGTCAAAATAATGACAATTAAGTTGAATTTTTGAAAGGAAAGTTGAAATAAGAACATTAAATTTAAAATTCTGAGAATAAAATCAAAACCAAATTGAAAGATTAACTCCTGAGTCCTGAGCTTTTGTCTGGTGTGTATTTTCTTTTCTTTTTTTTTTACTTCCTCTTGCTATTTGAGATAAGTAAAACCTTTGTACATGAAGTTACTACTTATTGGTTTTATTATGAGGTGATAAGTCACTAGAGTTATTGTACATAAAAACACTGGTTTCATTCAGAAAATTTAGATATTATTCTTATCTTTCTCTATTTCACTTAAAGAGCTTCCTGTAAAAGTCTTTTAGAGATATCCTCACAATATTGTTTTCGCTAAAATTAATTTAATGTTGTGACATTTCCAAAAGATGACATTGGCAGTGTCCCGGCCAATAGGTCAAAGTTTTAAACATGAAGCATCATGGTCCTGAGAGGCAGATTTGTAATGTCTACATAAAGAAATGTAGAGTCTCAGAAGGTTGAAGGTGAAATGTCAAGAAAAAATGTTTACCAGTCTTAGGTGAAATAGTATGTTTATCAAGTAAAGTACAAACTTTAATGGTACATGTATTATTTTGTGGAAAATTTAAGGTTGTCATTTTAACTTAAATCTCAAATGGCACAAAATTATTTTCTCCATCAAATTTACCACCAATCCACAAATGACCCCATAGACTGTAAAACATTTAGCCTCTGAGCTAACTGGGCCCCTCACACTCATACTATTTTATCCAGTGCTGCAAACTCCTGACGTAAAATAAACCAGTAATAAAAAAGTTCACCCCTATTTTTCATAAGAAGGGAACCTTTCTTGTGTGGTCAGGTGTTTCACTCAGTTTTCCACTGGCGTTGTAGACACCAGGCCAACACTTTGAGCCCCTCAGGCGCTGCACCTGGATAACTCCATTGGCTGCAAATAACCATGACCAACGAATACAAGTCAGAGTCATATTTATCATTTATGTTTCACAAAGAGCTGCAAAAGTGTCGGATACACAACCTTTTACATGACAAAACACCAACAACGAACTCCAAGAGCGACAGTTTATTACCTTCAGGGTGGAACATCTGACCACAAAACGAAGGTTCCCTCATTATGAAAATGTTTGCATGATGTAAACAAATTAATTTAATCGAAAAAGTGTTTGCAATGAGCTGTAAAATGTGTTTATTTCTGCTCCAAAGTTGAACATTTTGACATGGATGTTAATGTAGTTTCTTTAGCTTTTGCAGCCACCCTCCAGTGGACACTTAGGGGATTGCAGTTTTTAGTATTTCTGAATTTAAAACTTCAGAGATTTATCAAAAATGTATAATACGAATGGTGCCAAACTTTAATCTTTCTGCAAATTAAAATAACCTAAAAATAGGAGCATCCAAGCAACTCTGAGGAAATCACAACTCAGAAAAATTATAATATCAGGTGGAATTAAGCAGCTGGCTTTACCCAACAGTGACAAATAAGAAAAGGGGTTTTGTGTTTTTTCTTTCTTTCCAGTGGTATTTTCTGAACTTGAACCTTGCAGAGCTGCTGTGAGATCCTGTGAGGAGGAGGATGACAGCCTTCGTCACGTTAATCTCTGACATCCTTGATTGCTGAAGCAGGTTTTTTTTTTTCTCTCTCTCTCTCTCTCTCAGGTCTGGGATCATTTCAGCTGTCAGTTTAAAGCGCAGAGGTTATCGGACAGCTCGACGGCTAGACGTCCATTATCGGACTCTGCTACTGTCTGCAAGTCTTTGTGTTTTTTTTTTTTAATGCAGAATTTGGACAAGACTCCATAAACAAGCAGCTGACAGAATGCCAAAGGAGGATAAGCATGCGTCTCCATTTCTGATTCTCGTTGTGCATCATTGTGTTCATGCCAAATTGCAACAAATACCTCAAAACTAACATCACGACAACAAAGACTCACATTTCCTCGGGAGGATTTTTCCCCCACAGTGAATACACGAAATATTCTTAATGATTTTTTTGAATGCAAACATATAAATTGTTAAGTTTGGAATCATTTTTCCATTTTCCTTCGAATTGTTTAACTCACTATAGGTGTTAGATCCGCTTTGTGAATGACAAATTGGTGCATAATCATCAAAAGCTTGTAGAATCTAAACACGAGCACGTTGCTAGTTGGAAATTGATCTCCATTAAGTCTTAAAATTGTCAAATTAATTTCACAAAAATGTATTTTTAGCTCTACTTTTTGCGCACTTCTTCCATGTGTGCGTAAAAGTTACTTGTTGTAATGTTTTCTTCCCCCTGTTTGTTTAAATTAGTGATATTTACAAAACGTGTTTCAGATGGCATAAAAAGGTATTTACGCACACGTTTTGATTGTCTGAATGCGTTCAAGAGATTTCGCGCACCTGTGCGTAAAGGCAGATTCCGATGTGACGTTCAGCGTAAATAGCACGAAGTACCACATTAGTAATTGAGGTGTTTGTTGTTGCGCTGAATTTGTAGGCCCAACAGGAGCTCCACATCCTCCTTTTTGTGTTGAAACGTCCTCCTCCAGCCTCTGAAGCAAACCTCTGCTGGCTCATTACTTACCTCCACTCTCCCTTTTTCCACCTCTTATTTTTTCTGTTTGGTTTAATTTGGTGTGCAGGCCCCTGGCCTCCCAAATGAAAGCTAAAGCGACCAGTAGGTCGCTAATATATCGAGGTGGCAACTGTGACAAATTCCTTTTGTCTCCGCTTTGCTGGTACTTTATTACCCAGACGAGCTGCATGGCCTGGAGATAACGATTCATCACGCACAGCCGGCAACCAAAGACAACGCCTCTGGGCACAGGCGGAGAGGGCGCTCATATTGAGGGAGAGGGTGTGTGTGTGTGTGTGTGTGTGTGTGTAGGAGAGGGGGTTTGGGTTGGAAGGGGGGGATCTTAATTGGCAATAGGCTTTTATTGCATTAGTAAAATTGCTGATTACAATCCTGCACAGCATCATGTCACGTTTGTATCTAAAAACCTATAGGCAGACCTCCTATTGACCTATTTTATAACTAGTTTAATAGTGGCAGCCCATAATAAGTCAGGGATCTTTATTTAAAAAATAATAATTTAAACCCCCTCGTGCTTCGCAGCTATAGCTTATTAGATAAGAATTTAATGATCCTTGTGGGAAAAGTGTGGAGTTGCTTCTGCAGACAGAGATGTCTAAGAATAGGGTGAAACTAGCTGGTGAAAATGCTTCCAGCAGCACTTAGAGCAAGAACACAGGGTGGAAAGCAGTTCATATAAATTAATCATTTAGCTCCAAACAGTGTTTTCCTCTGCAGAGTCAACTATCAGGGACATGTGCGTCAGAGCGATGGAGGAAAATGGGAATGTTTTGATTTTATTATGAAAGAATTTACAACATATATCAATTAATTTCCTTTTCAAGTGTGTGAATTTGTTGCTTATCAGAAAGAAATAGTCAAACTAGTAAATTAAAACAAATCATATAAGACACTGTTGTGTGAGGAGCCTCAAAGTGCTCATGAGAAATATAAGATCACTATTCTAAACCCTTTAAACTCCCAGATGCTTCATTAGAGGAGCAGCTTGTTGGAACTTATCAAAGAGAGCAGTCTAAATAAAGAGAATAATGAAACAGGACACTCAGTGTGTCGGTGAGTGAGCTCTTCTTGTCAGGCTCAATAAAGTCCATCCTGATGTTGCTCCTGATGAGGAGACGCTTTACATTTGTGTCTAATGTGTTGGCAAAGAGGCTCACACGTGCACAGTCGAGATCTCTGCCCATACAAACCGATCACCTGTGGAAAGGTTAGAGCTGCAGGATTATTTCAGTTAGATGGATAGTATAAAGTTTTACAATGGAATTAATTGGTCCTGTGGATACATGAAGCTTTCTCATTAAGAAGAAGTCTGAGAAGGAGGGAAACTTTGACTAGTTTTTCAACAATTGGCTTCAAAAAGCAGCTCAATGAGCCTGTCAGTGGTCACAGTTACAGAATATTGATGTTCATATTTTAATGGGCTCAGTTAAAATGAAATAACACCAAACTGATCAGAAACATCTGACTCTGCCTGTTTTTGAAAAAAAAAGGAACCAAATGCTTTTCCTACTCTGATGTGTGAGAACACTTCAGGGTCTTTGATGCAGGAAAAAAAAAAAGTACGGGAAATCCCCCGTATCAAAAATAGTAACACATGCAGTGACAGGGCCAGGGATTTAAGGCCCATGAGGAAAACTTTAAATCTGGTCGTATCACTTCACAGGAGGTAGCCTTGTCTAAGTTTTACAGAAAGTTGAGATTGATGAACAATCAGCATCTGTCACTTTATTTTCTGCTCATAGATTAAAAAAAATAATTAAAAAAAAACAACTACACAACCAATTATGATGCACTGCAAAAAAACTGAAATCCAAGAAAATTTTTGTCTTGTTTTTAGTACAAAATGTCTTTTTAGAGCTAATATAAGACATTTACCAAACCAGTCCAAAAAATGTCTTGTTGGATTGCTTGTAACAAGGGAAAAAATCTGCTTTCTTACCCCATTGGAATATTTTTCTTTTAATAATTACAAGCATTCAAGACGTCATTTCTGACTTTTAATATCTTGCAGTAAGACATGTTTCTGGAATTTTCAGTTGAATGTGAAAAATAACAAGACTGAAAAGACATTTTTTTAAATCAAAAAATGAGAGAAACTTTTGTTTGGATTTCAGTTTTTGCAGAGTGGAAATTTGAGGAAAACAAAGTTTTGGAGTACTAATGAGAGAAAGACAAAGCTTTCTGCCTAGAGCTTGAATTCAAACCAAATTAAATGTTTGATTTTCACATCTTTTTCAAATTAAGTGATACATTTCATACCTCTAACACTTGAGAAAAAAACCCCCACAAAAAGTAAATGTAGGCAAAAAGGAAGCTAATGCTTTGTTTTCAAACATATTGGCTCCATGGGGCGATGACTCCCTATGCCCCCCCTTTGATACACCACTGCAAATCAACATGTGAAATGTTTAGATGTATTTCAGGCCCCCTGCCTGTCCTGGGCCTCCAGAGTCTAGATCTTAGCTTTTCTCCCCTGTGCAGCACCTCTGACTCTTTGAAAGTTAGTCCTTTTGCATTATTTTGGAAAACATTTTGAGTACAATGTAATTTATGGATAAGTCGCAACTATTTTTGCGTCACATCTCTGCTGTACATGCATTAAACTTCACTTATACACTTTATTGTCGCAGATTTGACATTTCTCCAAACTGTGCACACCCTGTAGTCATGTCTCTGGCTTTCTTGGACTTTTCAAATCATGTTTCTTCGATGAATCGTGCAGCTACAATAAAATGTGAAAACCAACACCATCCAATAAACTAGCAACCATTTAACTGATTTATTCAGTTTGTTTGCTTCCACACAATAAGCAGCTTTGGCTCCAGAATATAGCCTAACTGTTAAATCCACATAAAGCTCCAAAACGCTCAAATTAAGCTGCTATAAGATGTTACAGAGCAGCAGAATGGAGGAGCTATAACCTCACACTGTGAAACGAAACCTTTACGCACTCATCCACACATCCTAAAAGCTGTTAAAGCACTGATATGAGACTTGCGCATGCACAAACATAACGTGTGAGTTCATCTGAGCTCATCCTGCTGGATCCTGTGTGACCTGTTTTGTGGCCCCTGACGGTGACGCACAGTCACATCCCACCGTCCTTCTTCTGACATCACCACAACCATCACCACAACCATCAGGAGCAGCAGCAGATCTGATGTGTTACTCCAACGAGCCTCTCCAACATTACTCTCCACTTTCCTGCTCGTAGATCTTCCTGCTTTTGCATAAACGGCCAATTACGGTGTCAGTAAGCAGATCTGAGGCCCGGTGCATCCTCTCGTCTCTATTCATTTGATTGTAACGCGCAAATATAAACAGGCCTAATAGCAGCTCCGCTCGCGCTGCCCTCGTCCCCGCGCCGTTATTGATATGGCTCTGAATCCACACAATTGATTTTTATGCTTCCCTCTAGCCACCTTGTGCAGTGGAGAGATATCTTTATTCGCAGGGAAAGTGAAATAAGTGCGTAATAAAACGGTGATATATTAAATTCGTTTTTCCCCGTGTCGCGCTTTTATTATCAGCCATTTTTCATTTTTATTGAATTGAGACCAGGGCGATCTGAGGCGTCGCTCCGGGCGGAGAAAGCTCAAATAATTTGTGCAAATCAGCAACTGAGGGGCTCACATGATGGGCGGACTATTTATTTGTTTAATTATCCATCTATCTATCCATCTATCTATCTATCTATCTATCTATCTATCTATCTATCTATCTATCTATCTATCTATCTGAACATTACTTTCTGATAATAGGCCTATCTGTAGCTCTAAATCAGGCCTAAACTCTTCACGTTTCCTGTCATTGTCACTGGATTTATGTCTTCATCGTGCACAACAGATTATTGCTTCAGCAGCTCGTGCACAGATAAATCTGATCCAGTGTTTGTTTTATCTTGCAGGAGGTTAAAAACAACAGGACATCGTTCAGGCCAAATTTTCAAAATAATGCGCATCCATGCGTAATGCGGTGCGTAAAATAGGGAGTGAGGGAAATCTGGGGGTCCGTGGGTACATGTAAGGTGGGTGTTTATAGCTATAAAGTGACACATACGCAAAATAAAAGAAATATTTCATTTGAGCCTTGAAGACAAACCTACTGTCAGGTTGTGTAGCAAATCATGTCCAATAGTAGGAGTGTTTTCATGTGTCCGAGATTTCCCCAAATGGCACATATACACATCTAGATTCAAATCTTTCGTTTTATTTTCTAAACTTTTTTTTACTCCTTGCTTTTAAAAAAGAAGAAAAAAATGAACACAAAAAGTTTGTTTGAAAAAAACAACAACAACAAAATATGGGATTGAATAATTAAATTAGCACTTAATAGCTATAAACTAGTCAGCTTCTCATCCTTCTTCTCATTTTGATGAAACAAAAACATTGCCCGATCCTCTCCTAGGACGTTTGTGGGATTTTTTTTTATAAGTTCTTTTTTCTTTCTTTATCCTTATGGTAAATTACTATATAATTTTGTAGTACAAGTTTATAAATTTCTCAGATTTATTTGACTGTAAATGGGGAATATTTCTCCATTTAATTTAAAACAAAGAAATAAGTGTTGAAGATACATAAAAGAAAAAAAATTAACATTATAAAGGAGCATGAAGTCTAAGCAAATAATAATTATAAGAGGCAGCTTGAAAAAACGATTTTTAATTTCTTAAAGTGCACTGTGTCATTTATTGTCCTTGGATGAATGAACTAAATTATTTACTCCAAAATGTTTTGCCTGTGCACGAGTATCGACGCGAAACTGTTTGGAAACCACTTGACCCGTTTTTTATTTTTTTTGCCTCCAGCGCCATTAAAAGGCACAAAGCCTCCTGTTCAGCAGCAAGAAAAGCTGCACAAGATAAAGCAAGCTGCGGCTTCTTTAAGACATCCGAGCAAAACAACTGCCCTACGGAGGGGAGGAGGAGGAGGAGGAGGGAGGAGGAGGGGAAGGAGGGAGTGGAGGGAGGTTTGGCTGGATGACCGAATGGCAGCTTTTACGCAGAGGGTTGTCTCACCTGCTGAAACGCACTTCACCATTCAGCACAACAGAGCCATCTTTCGCTCTCACCTCCAATTAATCTCCGCGTCTGCGAGGTCTCCGCTTCGTTTTTTCGCCTCTTCGGCTTTGTTTTATTTCGTCTGTTGCTTTATTTTGATGCAACGAGCCGTGGAAACCCCACCATGCCCTCTGCGTGTGGATGGTTGCTGGCAGAGTAAAGGGAACAAAGCGCATCAAAGCTCTCCAGAGAACTGATTTCAACCTCCAAAACACGGATTTTCCTCTGTAAGTACTCTGGATAATCCTTTCTGCTGCTTCTTTTTGCTGTTAGGCTTCCTCTTGTGTAGAAAATCGAGCGAGAACGCGCTGTCTAAAATGGATACGCGTTTTCTGAGTCCGATGGAAAGGCTTTTAATTTAGGGAACACTCGATCCTGCTGCCGGACAAAAATGATGGAAAGATTTTGGAAAGATCTCCTGGACATGTTGGTGATGGTTTCCTGGGAGTAGAAGAGGCCTATGTCGATGCTTGAGTACAGAAAATCTGCAGCACACACACAAACATTTCATCCCCCAAGGCGTCAGTTGTTACACGACAGAAATAATCCAGTAATTATCAGAATAAACTGACCCAAACATCAGAGACAGACACCATGGAGCACACCGGGATCGAGGAGGTGAATCAGACCCACCAGCAGCAGCATGAACCCATCAGCTTCGGCATCGACCAGATCCTCAACAGCTCGGACCAGTCCAGCGGCTGCATGCTGCCCAATCGGACCGGCGACCCGGATTACGCGCTGGCCTCCAACGTCTACAGCAACGGCTACAACAGCGTCTACAACCCGGCCTGCTCCATGGCGGCAGCGGCAGGTCTGGCGGGTTCTTACAACGTCAACATGAACATGAACGTTAGTATGAACATGAACGTTAACGTAAACTCTGGCGGCGCAGGTGGAGTGATCCGGGTGCCGGCACACAGACCCATGCCACCTCCGCCGGCTGCTGCTGCGCCGCATCCGCCCCCTGCGACGCATCCGCCGGGTATTGGACCCGGTATCGCCTCGGTGCCTGGGATGGGAATGGGGAACGCGGCGAACTTCACGTTTCCTTGGATGGAGAGCAGTAGAAGGTTTGCCAAGGACAGACTAACAGGTAACTAGAGTTTTTCGTCATTCTGCAACACCTGTAGTCCCATATATGTCTCTGTTTGACCTCAAGAGTCATTTACGCACAACTAACTCTAAAAAATGAGCCAGAAACAGAAACCTTCATATTTCCCTTGTGACCTTTTTCTGAATTTTATGCTCAAATTCAGGCCCGAGGTGTGTGTGTGTGTGTGAGTGTGTGTGAGTGTGTGTGTGCCAAAGTGGGCCTAATAGCTCCAGAAGAGTGCATCTGATTTCATCTTTAGGTTGTAATATGTTAAGAACCATACACGCACAAACAGACGCAGAGTGAGTTTCGTGCTGCTGGAAGGGCAGTCTGATAAACGAGAGCAGAAATTGGCACAGACATGCTGATGAATCAGTATTGGGCCATCACTCTCCATTTACTGCGGATGACGGATAACGACGTTCCCTTTCTTTTCATGAGGATGAATGATTTTTTTTTTCTTTCGTCTGTGAGCCAATTGAAGAAACAGGAAGATGAGTCATAATAGTGATAACATATGGCAGGTTCAAATGTAGCTTAACAGTGCGTAATAGCAGGGTACACTTTGTTATTGTATTGTTGTAAAATCTCAGTGCGTAACTAGTGAGGCAGCGTTTTACCCAAGAGTGGACACACATCATCTAAATGTAATGTTTCTTTTACGCACAGCCTTGGACAATTAATCCTATACAATTCAATATTTATCTTTTAAAAAAAAATACATTTTCAACCCTCAAAAAAATTATTTATGTAGTTCAGCCTCGAGTTTTGGAGCCCAGATTGAAGTGTGTGACTGCACTATTTTTTTTCTCCATTTTCTGCCTCGTATTTAATTGCTGCGTCTCTTCTCTGCTGACTGAACATTTAGAAAGAATAAAACACCATATGGTTGATTTCTTGTGGAACTAAAAACGATTATAAAAAGATGAAATAATAAAACTAGGAATGCATTGTAATTACTCTTAATGGACAGAGAAAACTCATTCTAAGAAATTAAAACTTTCTGATTTGGATTCACAACTAAAAATTCAAAACAAGTCACTATTAATTTAATATTGGGTAGAAGCAAAAAAGAAGACATAAGTATGCGTAATTTAGTTTTATTCATCCAGTTTTTCTGTTGTCAACAACTTTTACGCATCATTTTAATTGCCTAAATTTTCATTTTCTTTTCATTTTTCCAATTAAATATACTGAAACCGTCCCAGAATTTAAAAAACAGATGACAGGCAGATTCAGTTGTTTTACTACAACGTACAGAGCCTTTGAAAATTAATACTTTTCATTTCTGTAAGAACAAAAAACGCATATAAGCATTACGAGAAATGTGCCATTTGTGTCGAGATTGTGTTATTTCCTCTAGATAAGCTGTTGAAGTGATTAATCAAAGTAAACTTCAATATTCTGAGATTATTTCAGCACAATAAGGTGTAAATCCTGCGTTATTACGCATAGTGTGTCAGGCTTTATTTGTTGTTTCACTCTCTGCTAACGCGCTCTTTGGAGGGGGTGTTTCCTCTGCTCTTTTCTCATGACCTCATCGTTATGAAGATGAAAATGAAGAACATCATGGATTGGCGCCCCCTCCACCTCTCCACGCATTAAATATTCACTCTTCGGCTTCTTCCATGCTGATGAATTATTAAATACTAGGGGACGATATGTCAGCTGCAAACAGATCCAGTGTAAATAGGCTTATCAATTCTCCTCATAGTCACCGAGGGCCTCTCGTTTAATTTCTCTCTGCTTTGTGTCGCTGTAATTATTTCGCAGCTTATATCTTTCCACTGTATTGATCAGGCCAAGATCAGCTACAGCAGCACACACACACTCACGGTACACACACACACTGTATCACACACACTGTTACACACACAGAGCCACATTTAGCCTGCTCTGTTTCCTATAAAAGGCCGTAAATCAAATGGACTATCATCTCTCCTGATGGACAGAGCAGCTTTGTAAATGCTCCTCTCTGTCTCCTGTTTTTCCTCCTCGCGCTTCAACCATGAAACCGGAGCAGAAAAACGGCCTCGTGCAGCTTCAAACAGCTCAACATTTTTTTTTTTTTTTGCCAAAAGGCTCCGAGCTCAGGCTGCCGTGGGAGGGGATTTTATTTTGTTTGCAGAAATGTAAACGAAACCTGTTCAATTTTTTTACACAAACACACTTCTCTCATTTGTCATCCTGGCAGGCGTCCTCGTGGCATAGATTTCACAAAATAAATCACAAGGAGTTTTATCAGACTGACGCGGGGTATTAAAGTGCAGATGCTCAAAATCCACATATTGAAATAAAACCTGTTTATATGCTGGAGGGTTTACGCTGATCACCAGTTTACAGCATCAAAAAGATGTATTATGTTTCATTATTGTTGCTTTTTGCCATCTATTATTATTATTATTATTATTATTATTATTATTATTATTATTATTATTATTATTATTATTAGAATATGATAATTAGTGGCAGGAGCATTTGATCAACATGAGCGTAATTTCACGGGGCTTTTATTTTGAAATAACAGACATTTATTTCTCTACGTTCATGGAGAAAAGTTGCACAACGTTTGCTGCTAGCATGAAAAAAACTAAACGCAACCCAAAATGATAATAAAAAAAAAAGATTAAGTAAGATTCAAAAGTAAATGAAAACTGACCCTGTTATCTTCAATTTTTATTTATTTTTTTGTAATATATATTTTTTTACTTTTAGCTTTAAGTTGTCTCAAAAAAGTGAGTTTTGCAAAGAGTTTTTTTTTGGCCATCGATATATAAGATTACAATAATTCAACAACAACAACAACAACAATAATAATTAAAAAAATAATAATAATAATAATAACATTACAGCAGCCAACCCATATACTCAAAAATAAATTTAAAAAAGATTTAAAAAACACGTCCTTACTCACTTAACTACATTTTTTGCATTGTCATTATTTTTGTTATTTTATTATTTCAGGCAGAACAATATAAAATAAAATTTTTACTCACTATAAATTTAAATTGAAGAACATATCTGAAGCATTTCGGGGACATGCAGAAGTGCTCAGTCAAGATTTTCTATGTTGAAATCAAAGATTATATTGATTGCCAAAACGCAAAACCTCCTACCTGCAAAATGATCCAGAAAATAGGGGAAACTTTTTGTATGTACTTTGCATGGCACTGCTACTGACTAGGTTTTGATAACAATTAATATAGTAATATAATCTGAAATCAGTGTATTATGCTTTGAGTATCTTTAACAAATACCAAAAAGTGAATTTTGCAAATAGGAGATTTTTGGGCCATGGATATATAAGATTGCAGCAATAATAATAATAATAATAATAATAATAATAATAATAATAATAATAATAATAATAATAAAAAGGCAGCAGAGCTTTAATCCGGCATGTGCATCGCTCTGTCAGGTCACGTAGCTCCAATAAAAGCCATAATTAAAGTCTCTCTCTCTCTCTCTCTCTCTCTCTGGTTCATCTCTTTGTCTTTAATGGCAGCACAGCAGAAACCTCGCGCTTTTATTTGCGCCTTGCACGCGCCCCCTTGTCCTCGTGCCTCCACGCCGCTCTCTGACACGAGCCAGAAGTGTGTCTCTGCGTTTTGTCCCGTATAGTGTAATAAATAGCAATATATGTTCATGTTATATTTCAATATCCCCTTTAGAATCCTTCACGGCTGTATTTATTAGATTGTGCAGAGGTAATATCCGCAGAGGGGAAGGGAGGCGCTGTCACACACAAGTGTTATTAAGTAGAGGAGCTTTTATTATGGGAAACACATCCTCCACGGTAGCATTTTATTTTTTCATGTGCTTATGCTAAATTGTATTACCCAGGCTGCACATTTAGTACACTGGCTCATTTTGTTTTTCATTTGAGGAAGGGGCAAAGAAAGTCACAACATTCTGCTACATGGAGTTAGCTTTTCTTTCTTTACTCTGTCTTTTATCTGGGAAACCAGATTTTCTCTTCTTGTTTACAGATTTGGCACCTTGAAGTTTTATAAACAGTAATTCTATTTTTTAGGACGTTTGGTACAATTGAATTTTCTCTTTGGACTTTACCAGAATAAAGAGACTTAAATCCTACATTTAGATTTTAAAGGGTAAAAAAAAGTGCCACTGTTTTATCTCCACACTGTTAAAAATATGTTGTAAAAGGCTGTCTTAAAACTGTATGTCAGGTCAAAAAATAATTCTGTTGGTGTTGCTTGAACAGTTGCTTTTGGTTAATTTAACTAACTTAACTTTTTCAGTTAGTTGTTTGAAATAACTAATCATATTTGTCTCAATTGAACCCTGCATCCACTGTGTTACCTCCTCACTCATGGGTATAATTTGAAAGCTGTAGCTTTACTAAACAGTTGGGAGGGGCTAATTTGTCTACTAAGTCTACAAGCATTACTGAATTATTTGGACATAGAATTCAAAGTTGAGATTCATTGTGGAGTTGATACTAAGCAAACGTATACTTAAGTGTTATCACAACAACTTCATTAATCTTTTTGTATATGCTAGAATAATAAATGTGCAAAATCACATTTTACAGTGTATGTGCATGTGCGCTAATGAAACAGATTAAGGAGTATTAATTATTGTTTTGTAAAATTTTCATTTTAGACCCTTGCTAGAGAGTTTTCACTCAGAATTAAAACAACACTGTGTCAACACGAGGGAATGATAAAACCATTTGAGTCTAAAATGATGATCATTTGTGAATAATTACTTATTTCCATTCATCTACCTTCATTAGGCTGGTTCAGGTGCTCAGAGAAAGCCCTTTATTTGAGATTGAGCATTTCTCTAGTCTGAAATGTGCTTTTGATTTCATGCAAACTCAAAATTTACAACATTTCTCATCACATATTTTCTTTTAGTTGCTGCAGTTGAGGCAGATCTTGTTCCACTTCAGTCTGAATCCACTCTGCTGCAGTATCCAAAATCACTGCATCGTGTATTTCTCAGTATTCTGCTGTAAAGATTTCCCTGCAGTTGTCGACTTGCAAACGCTCCTGCTGCACGCTGTGTTCCTCGTGTTGCCTCTGAACGTGCTCGTATGCGCCTGGTCCATTAGTTAGCCCGCAGATGGCCTGAAATAGCCGTCTAATGCGGTATTAGTTAGCCAGACCTGCTGCTGGGAGCAACAACAGGCCTGTTTGGTTCTCTGCATGTGACCCAAATAAGGCTCTGTCTATTTTATTAGGCTGAGAGAGGCCAAAAAGGGCAAATCACTACATTTAAATCTGAAAAAAAGGTGTAAGAGTGAAATAAAATAGGTTTAATAGAGTGATAAGTCCATTGTAATCTCACTTCTGAGAGCTGCAGAGGTGCTGCTGTCTTCAGAGAACACTTCAGAGAAATATCACAAACATCATGGGGATTTTGTCACCATAAACTCGTGATTAAATACCATGGATGCCTGTCTGAGTCCCAGAAGGAATATTAGTGAGATACAATTACCATTTATGCTACTGCTGAGCATGAGAGCTACACATAATGTGAAACCTGATAATAATATTAAAGGCATATTACGGTGGAAGATTAAAAATAATAATGAGAGCATGCAAAAGGAAGAACGTCACCATGCATGCAAGTTAAGACACAATAAAAGAGCGAGATTTCTTCAGTAAAGACACTAAACCTGCTTTAATTCACACTCAGGTGATGTTAACTTTATGTGACCTACAGTGAAAGCACATCACAGCTCTTCATCTTTATTTTACAAATCATCTGCTCGTGTACGCCTCAATTTGCCACTCGTGTTCAGCACCATCAGGGGACGTCTGCAAGCTCCCTGGGAACGACTGTCGAGCGCATAATCGCTTCATGTTCCATTTTCTATCCAAATTGTCATTGTCTGTGCTGCAAATGAATTTCCAGAAACTCTGTGAGCAGCAGCAGCAGAAGCGCTCGACCCCCTCGAGGGACACCTATGCAGATGTTTTCATATTCATTTTGGCTTCTGGTGAGCTTTTCCTGACAAAACAACAACAAATAAACACCCTGTAAGACAGGAGGAAGAACAGCTTGTTTGGGAGGAGTGGCACATGGATCTGGATCCTTGTTTTCTGCTTTTTTTTTTTTTTTTAACTCCCTGATGTTGATTTCCATTCTGCCTCAAAATGAGAATGTGGCAGGGGAGTGGATCCATGGCCAGAAACGATCTCATTGCAATTATTGATCTTCTGTTTACCCATGGCTGACAAAATAGACAGGATTCATAGATATTTTATGATGCAGTGGATAGGTGGTTATTAATACCCCAGATACAGTGATATGGGACCAGGAACCACCGGGCAGTAAGGAGAGTAAAACACAACGTTTGCTCATACATTCATGGAAGCACAATCATTCACTTCTGCAGAAAATGCTGGTCTTATCTTCAGAAATGAAACATATTCTCCCAGATTTGTGTGATTTAGAAAGTCACAAGCTGTAAGTTTGGGGTGTTTTCATCAGAAATGTTTGATGTGAGACTGACAGAGGGGTCTAAATAGAACATTGAATGGAAAACATATGATGTACATATAGTAGACATTTTCTTCCAAAATTGGATATTATAATACATTTTTTTAAACATATGATTGACTCAACAAGAAAAATCAAACTCTTGAAGTTTCTTGAGGAAATGTGGATTGTACGGAAGGCTGTTGGGGCCAAAATTTCATATTCTCACATATAAATGTTTCAGTTCTGCTGCCAAATTTTGTTTTGGAAAAAAATACTCTAAGTTTTGAATTGGAAGCCATTTGCAGCATAATTAAACACTGTATTGTCTTTGGTGAGAAAAGTAATTGCCTTGACTGTGATACTGCAACAAATTTAATGAGAAATGCTTTAATAAACAGACTTGCAAACGTCATAATTTCACTTTAAAAAAACTGCCAAATCTTGAAGTGTGTGAGATTAAGGAAGGAGTAAAACGATGGCATGCACAAGTAAAATCTTCAAAAATCTTCCCATTTTTGAAAATTATGATCAGTAAATTTTCAACAAACCTTTACTGATGCTCACACTTCACTTCTAGATCTTGATCAGATTGGGTTTGAGTTTTAAGAAAGTAGTTTTGAGTAAAAACAAAAATCCTATACTTTATGCAGTGTTGGAAGGAAAACAATTCTGGTCCAAAGGCAACATTTCCAAAAATGTCTGGTTTGTATGGAAGGCTCTCAGTGCCAAAGTTCAACATGCACATTGACGTCATTCAAAATATATAAAATCTTATTTTTTAACAGTTTTATTGGCTTTCATTCTGTCACAGTGTTGTATCTTTGTATATAATGTAATAAGAGATAAAGTCAAGCTCTTTGTTAGAGCGTCCTGAGATATTGTGAACTGGTTCAGTCTGAATAAAGATTGATCGACTGTTTGCTGGCACCAATGTTTAAAGTGGGTTTATTCTTTGACCATGTTATAGAATTATATTCTGACCCTCTCTTTGACTCTGATTGTCTGATTGTGATTAGTGGCTCATTCATCTCTGTAACCATCCTCATTATTCTAAATGGCAGATATCTCATTTTAAACCCAAACCTTTCCAAATGCTAACTTTAGTCTCTGGCAGTAAATAATGTTAAAGCAGACTCTGCTCATTATTCAAGGATCCTTCATGTGATTAGCTGCTATGCGCCGGCGCCTGCACAGCGCTGGCTGCTGCTGCTGCTGCTGTGCTCCAGATGTGGGACCTCAATGTGTCTCCCTTTCCTTTAGGGGAGCAGGCAGAGGAGAGCCGAGCAGGAGAGGCCACAGGGGGGCCGGGGGCCGCCGCCGGGTCCCTCTGCCCTCTCCCCAAGGGAGACATCGGCAGGGTCCCTGTCTGGAGCACTGTGGAGACGTTAGCTAAATGCTATTACCCCGAGCTCGCTCACCTGCGAGACAGCAATGGCCTTCTAGCAGACTATCCCTTCCCAAAGGGGGCTTGCCCAGGTGAGTGACCCCTTCCCCTTCAAACCCCCCCCCCCCTTTGTGACCCCATGTGTGTGTTTTATAAGTGCCTTCTTCCTCAAATCAAAGTGTTTTTGGTGAAAATGTAAAAGTGAGAGTTTTTATGCTGTTTTTTCTCATTACTGCTTCTCTCAAGCAACATATTTCCTTGAATTGTTTTTAATAAAATCCCTGTTTTCTGGACTTACTTGGACGTCCTTTCTGCATGAATCAGTCCGCTGCTTGGTTCTCAAAATCTGGCAGGGGAATAGCAGTCATAATTACATTTATCTTCTTCAACTGGCAGCTTCTGGGCCTTTTCTTAGACTCCCCAAACGCACACTGGCCTTTTGCAGAGTAAAGACAAAATGGACAATAATTCTATCTAACTGAGGACTGGGAAACTAAATTATGTTTGTAACATGAGCAAACAAACAAAACCTCCAGGGGAATAATTGTAGAAGCACAGATCATGGAAAGAAAAGTCACACAGAAACCCCTATTACTGGCTAAATCTTATTTCTTATTGGTTATTCTGAAGAGTCTGCTCTGAAATCATCAGACTCAGTCAGTCAAAGCTTCTGTTTCTGTTTCCCAGCAGCTCTCTCGCCCTTCTCCGTGACCCGTCGCATCGGACACCCGTACCAGAACCGGACGCCGCCCAAGAGGAAAAAGCCTCGTACCTCCTTCAGCCGGGTGCAAATCTGTGAGCTGGAGAAGCGTTTCCACCGGCAGAAGTACCTGGCATCAGCAGAGCGCGCCACTTTGGCGAAGGCCCTGAAGATGACGGACGCACAAGTCAAGACCTGGTTTCAGAACAGGCGGACAAAATGGCGGTAAGACAGCAGGGCCTTCCTTCACACTTCACTGTGGGAGCTGTTAAATGTGGTTTAAAGGAGGGAATAGGAAAGCTGAAGTGTCATAACTCGCTTTTTTACTGCCTCTCTGTGCTGTAGTGGTTTTAGAGGCTTTTTAAGAAGATTTTTCCTCAGAGGACACCGTCCAAATTTCCTCGCGCCATAAATTTACAGATTCTAGGTTCCAAAATGCTTTAAAAGGCTTCGAAACGAGTAAAGTGTCTCACAGCTGGAACATTTTGAGACGTCGTATCAACACAACACCTATTTTGCTTAGCTGAGCTGCCAATCGAGGCCAGTTCACTTGACCAAGCACAATTACTCGCTGGCGTCCTGAATGGCCTTTTAGAAAGCTGCTGTCCAAAGCAATACTGAAACACTCACAGGAGGACGGCACACACACACGCACACACACACATACACACATTCACTTCATTGTAACTGTTGTTTATAGCCATTTGGAAGTAAATGAGTAGGAAATCAAATTATGAAGCCCTGCCCCTACTTAAAGGGACAGGACGCATATTTCAAAAGCATATTATGGACAGCTAATGACCTCTTAGTGTTTTAATGTTTAAGGCTTACAAGGAGGATTTTTCACTTTAACACACACAGAAAACACTTACTAATGCTTGTTCCTCTGCACTGATTACTTTTATTGCCTCTACTGTCTTTAAGGAGCAAATATTATTGATTTTTTCTGAGTATCCGACCAGATCCAGAAGCAGTTTAAGCAGAGATAACGAACAGAAATGAATCAAAAGCCTAACATGTCGTCAGAAGTAATTAGGGAATTGGCGTAACCGTTTCTTCCTAGTTTTACAGAGATTTATACCATCTCCCTGTAGTATGCACCTGATAGGATGAGCATGAGGGATGTCTTTGCGTGACGACTACGCTAGTAACAAGAGGATGATCAAATCAACAGCCGGCGAATCGGATTATGATAATGCTGTTAACAATAATGTGTGGCTAATGGATGGAGCTTGGTGTGTATGAAAGAGTGTTTCAGAGGTGTGTTTCCGCCTGTGAGTTCCACCTGCCATTTGTATGTTGCTGGTTTTGACAGCGTTGGCTCATAATGGTTTGTGTTATTAGTAACACCACTATCATGGCTTATGAGGCCTGGATGAAGAAAATACAACAGGGTAAAAGCTCAGAAACAGAAAAAGTCTTTGATTTCATAAGGGTGAGATTGTGACTTCTTTGTAAATCTAAACAATCTTTCATGTATTTTTATTCCAGTGATGCAGCGCTCATGTCTTACTTCACCAAAATCGCTCCAATTAGGTACAATTGAGAAAAATACAAACAGACAGTTATTCGAAAACAAAGAGCTACGGATGCAGTTACTTTAAAGACTTTTGATTTGACAGTTTTGTAGCCTTCTCTCTGGACATCTTCAAATTGCACCATATCATTAAAATGCTTCCATATTTGACATAAACTGTCATCCAAAACGAGACAATATCTATGTTTTTGTCTGTTCTCTGTCAGAACATGACGCTCTTTATAGGATAGATGTGAAACCCCATCATGACATCACAATAAATTATTTGTTACCCTATTTTCAGACTTTTCCTCCTTCCTTGGGCAAAACACTGCAGTCAGATAAAGACAAATATATCTTAATATACCAGAAACTTCACTAAAAATCAATTTCAGGCAAGTATTCAATTTAAGATGTTGCTAAATGTGTTCAATCAAACAATTAAAAAGCTTTCACAGTGAGCTACAGGCGTCATTTAGTGTGTTGCTTTACCAACTTGTGGTGAGCAGATTACTCTAAAATATCCATATATAGATACCAACATTGGTATCAGTATTGATCAGTATTTGCGTGATGAGATCAATACTTAAGTTACAGTTTCTCCTCACTCATTTTGCTCATGCGCACTCCACCCCAGAAAATATGTAGCTACATAAAGATAAGTGTTATACATACAGTGCTTAACAAATTTATTAGACTACCACCTAAAGGAAGGTTTTTTTATCACTGCTAATTTCCTGAAAACTTATTTTGTTTCTGCAATGCTTAATTTACCAAGCTGTTTGATCAAAATGATAGATTAAATGCTAAAACTCAAAGTCAATATGTTCAAAGCAGCATCCTGCCTCCAATCTCACTCACCCATTCTTTTATGTTGATGTTACTTTGTGTATTGTTTGATATATTTTCATTGGTTCATTTTATTTTGTGCCTTTTAATCACTCTTCAAAGTGTCCCTGAATACTTAGAAAGGGTCTTTTAAATAAAATGCCATTATTATTACTATTCTTGTTGTTAAAATATAATAACTGCTTCTGTTCATTAATATTCGAATTTACTGTTTTACAGCAAAGCAGAGAATTTTAATTACATGATTATTTTCTTATCACAATTTTTTCTGTCATTCATGAATAGAAACATTTTTTTTGTGTGTGTGATATTCTTTATTAATTTTCACAAGTTATGAAAATGGTATTGGTGTCATAATTGGTATTGGCAACACTGGTCCTATATTTACTTGGTATCAATACCAAATTTCGCTCCATCACGCACCACTATCTCAAACTAAAGATGTTTCTAATCATTGTACTTCACACTGGTTGCATGCCCTTAGAAAAAACAGATCAGCTGTTTTAGAGACAGAAAAATTGGGATGCATTCTTTATTTTGTGCAGCAGAAATCTTCTTTTTAATATCATCGTACCACCATTAAAAAAACGCCGCACTTCGATGCTGTGATATGCAACATTAGTTGATGTTGTGCACATAAAATCCTCCATAAAACAAACATCATATAGGTTTTTTATCTTCCCCTCTGTCCTCCTTTTGTCTCCTCCTTCCACCCAGGAGACAGACTGCAGAGGAGAGAGAGGCTGAGAGGCAGCAGGCCAACCGGCTGATGCTGCAGCTTCAGCAGGAAGCTTTCCAGAAGACGTTGAGCCAGCCGCTGCAGCCGGACCCGCTCTGCCTGCACAACTCCTCCCTGTACGCCCTGCAGAACCTGCAGCCCTGGGCGGACGACAATAAGGTGACCTCCGTCACCTCCCTGGCATCTGTAGTTTGAGCGTGTGTGTGTGTGTGTGAGTGTGTGTAGATGAGACAGAGAGAGACAGAGGGAGGGGATTCTGTGTGTGGATGAAGAAAAGGGAGGAAATTTTCAGTCGTGTCTGACGTTCAAAAACGCAGCACCATTAAGGGATTGTCATAGATACAGAATAATGGATGGACTTTGTGCTTCCTCACTCATTGATCGTTACCAGCAACACGGCGGTTTACTGCCAAGACCTACACAGCTCTGTGTGCGGACTTCACAGCTCAGGAGCCGCACTGACGTTTCTGTTTGTCAAATTTAAACAAGTCCACATCTGTTATCTTGAATATCTGAAGTATGTTGAGTCATTTACCTGCCTCACACCACGTTTCCGCTTTCCCTTCAGCTGACGGTCTAAAAGAGAGGAAGGCACTTTATCCATAAGTGCCAGGAAACAAACGGACACCTCTGTACATGCCCAACTATCAAGACTGTGCCCCCCCCTCTTTGTGCCTCTGGATCCCCCACGAGGCAGCAGAGACTCTCTGCCAGTAACGGCAAAAAAAGACCTCCTGTTTTTCGCTTTTGACTTTGTACAATGTAGTAAAATGCATGTTTCAAGCCTTTTCTGTGTGCACTGGGATGTACCATTGAAGTCAGCTGCCATGGAGGTGGACTGCAGTGTTCAAGTGGTAGAGGATTGGTGGATCTCCTGATGATGAATTCCTCATTATGTTCAATTTAAAGGTGTTTTATATTAAATGATATTGTGACTTTTTGAAAAAGATGACAAAGCTCTCTGTTTTCCTTCCCTCTCCCCGTCTCGTCGGGCTCTTTTTCGTCTGCTCTCTTTGTTGTTTGTCACCATTATGAAAACAATGCAATAATACTTTATGATTTTAGCGTGGATAGTTAGCCTCTTGGGATTGGGCTATGATTACACATTAAAGTTTCAAACCACCCAAAGGTAAGATACCATCAAAGTGTATCACAAAGACAGGCCAATACCTTTTTTATCCATAAAAACTGATGACTACAGCTCCCAGGTGTGACTGTGAGGGAGGGCGTTGCCGAAAAAACAGCGAGTGTGCTCGGCAGAGGCCTCCCTGGATAAATAAAGGTTTGGAAACTGATGCCAACTCAAATTACGATGAGAGTACAAGTTGTGCCTCTGCCAAGTGAACATTTGAACTGTGGTCTGGCTTTTATGTTTCTGTTTTTGTTTTATTCCGGTGATTTTATTGGATCATCTACAAGTGGGCAATTCTCTGGTTTCCAACCTTATTTCTGTGAGCAGGCAGAGAACAGAGAGTTACCCTGAAAACCAGACACTGCAGAGCAAAGAGTTGGTTCCATAATGTTCAACAAAAGGCTGCAACACTGTGAAGTTAGATCAGAAGATTCAACGTATTTGATCAGATTTGTTAAACTGACCACAGCCAGTGAATTAACCTTTTTCCAGCAACTAACCGAATCAGTTCTTGGTCCTTTTTTTTTTTTTAGTAAATCCTTTCTTACCAGCATATAAAATCAAAAGAGTGCTATAAATGCAAATGATAGCATTGCGGTCTTTTTTCTGCAAGGAAAACTAACCCTCAAATGCAGACTCAGTCTTAATTTTAAGACAAAAGATGCAATAAAAAGTATGTTTTTTGGGGATAAAAAAAAATTGTGAGATGTAAAAGCATAATAATGGGGTAAAAATATAGAGATCATGAAATTCAATGTCAAATCATGTTACATACGGACGTCATTACCAAAGACAAAGTCAAAATAAAAAAAGTAAAAAGTCATAATAATAAGACAAAATGATACAATACCAAGAGACGCACATATAAAAGAGAAATAACTATGAATTAAAAAGTTACAAACATGATCCAAAAAGTCAAAATTTTGAGATAATTTTCCCCTTTAACGAGATAAAAAGACATAAATATGATATTGAAAGTCATTATTATGAGATAAAATTACAAGTATTGGGCTAAAAGTCGTAATAAAAACTTTTAAAAGTCAAAAGTGATGAGATAAAAAGCAAAAAACACATTGTAAAAAGTCATTATTGTGAAATAAAAGTATAAATACTGGGATGAAAGTCATAATACACTGTTTAAAAAGTCATAATATTGAGACAAAAAGTCATTCTTATGAAATTCAATAAAATCAAGTAATAGGATTCAAGTCATTATAATGAGATACTTACTCATAATTACGAGAGAAAAAGTCACAATAACGACATTTAGGTTAAATGCAAAAATCTGACATTAAGTTTTAAAATGGGGATGAAACATTTTTTGACTCCTAATCTTTAGATTCTGACATTTAATGGCATGATTCCAACTTTTCATAATGATTTGAACATCTACCCTGGTTTCATTGTCTCATAATTGTGAATATTTCATAATAATGGTTATTTTTGTCCTCTTTGAACCCTGGGTAGTTTTTCATTCCTTATTTCATTTCCTGGCATAAATTTGCTCTCATAAAAAAAATTGTTGTTACATTTTGTCTCTTCCTGTGCTTTCAGGATTTGATTATTAAACAGGCTCTGTATCTGTTCAGGTATCAAAACAAAAAAAACAAAAAAAAAGGCTGTAGCTGTTTCTGATGTTCTCTCATCTTCTTTGAAGTGTAAGAGCGAAATCTGTTGTCGATGCATCAGTGGTGAAGTTGATGGATGTTTGACTTGAAGAAGTTCGGGTTAGTTAGGGTTGAAGATTGAAGGGAAACTCTAGGTTTGTATCAGAAACACAGAAATCTGTCATCCCACTACGCTGATTGGACGCCAATATAAACAGGGATGGATATTCTCTTGGAACATTTTAGTTTCTATATCAGGCAAAGTTGTGTCTGTTTAAAGCTGAAGCCCTTAATCAACAAACCCTTCACTGTCATTGTTTCTTCACAATTCACGACCACAGCTTCTTTGCTTCCATTCAATCAGTTAACACCCAGGGCAGACATGGAAACCTCCAACAAACAACAAAAACAACATCACAAAGACTTCATAATCCTCAGTGTCACCACCTTTATCTCTTCAGATGCTCGCTCCCACACTATTTTAGGTTCTTGCCTCCATTGTTGTCTGGGTGATTCACGGTCACGGAGACACCAGACAGTCAAACATGCGTTATCGCCACGTCCAAACTATCATGCAAATGCTTATCAGCCGAGTCATAACAAAACCCACCTATCTCGATAAACGCGCAGTAAACACATCATTCAGGTTCCCTGCTCGTAAATGAGCCTCCGCGGCTGTGATGTCGCAGGGAGTGGGCCGTGCCACGCCCACAGTGTGAGCCAATCAGAAGGGTTGGGGAATAAACTCAAATACTTACTAAAGCGGAGGCGAAAATACCTCTGGAGACAAGTCTGTCCGAGTCGCAGAAAGGGGTCTTTAAGTAGAAACCACCTGTCTACCTCTTAACTGAGCTTTGTGACTTATTTCAGGATTTTTTTAATCTAACTGTAACTTTTAATAAAACATAACGTAGTATTTCCTCAAGCTCCTAAATCTGCAATCAAGTTGTAATAATGTTTGTTAGATAATGTCCACTGGGGCTTCTGTGATCAGGCCTCCAGTTGTCAGTGATGGTCTTGGTCACAATCATTTGTCACCTGCTGAGTCTTTAATAAAACATTTTTAACATTTTGTTTTAAGACTTCCATAAAATGTACTTCTGAATGTACCAGGAAATTTATATAACAAACAATAAATGTTGAACAGTGACCTCTTTCTCACAACAAGGCTGAGACGATGACAAGATAAAAAATATTTTTGACTGAAATATTAGAAATGAAAATGTGCATTCACAGTCTATTTTTGATTTAGTTGTGATGTGAGCTAAGGGTAGGAAGGCAACTTTTTAAGCCTTCATGCAGCTTCACATTTTCAATGAGATTTTTTCCACAGGTGTACGTCAGTGCATAAAGCCACAACCTTCTACCAAGAGAAGCAAGTGTAATGTGTCAATTTTTCCCCCCATAATAGCAATTTGTTATATGCTTAATTTTGATCAATATCTGATTAGATAGTTGAAAAAGTTGAAGGGAGAAAACATTTGGACTAAACATTGGGCATTTTTGCATCCTGCTTACCACAATAAACTTTATACTAAATGGATGTAGTCTCTGTGAGGTCACCTGTCCGTTTCCATAACAGAGTTTTGAAGCAAAATGGACGGTGCAACCTTATTGGAACTGGGCTCTAAATCTCCACACTAACAGCTATAAAGCACATGTCATCATATAAGCTGAGCTGGGCCTCTGATTGAGCAATCTCATGTTCTTAATACCCTCTAAACTTCTGAGTTTGAGAAAAATTCACCCTCCTGCACAGTGTGTGCTGATAAGAAAATCAGCAATCCAGATGGAAGACATTTTTTTGTACCAAGATGTAAATATGTTTATTTTTGCTGTGAAAATGGCTATTTTGGCTTGGTGTGTATGTGACTTCCTGTACTTTTGAAGCTAGCCTTGAGCGGACGCATGGAAAACAGCAGATCTTGGCATTTCCACGTTGTCTCATATTTTAAGACCAGAAGTTGCCGCTTGCTTACGACATATTGAATTTCGGCTAATAACTGCTATTTTCCTTTTTTAAAAAATAATTTTTCCAGTAACGGGTTATCTAATGAAGTACTAGTTCAAATGTCACATTGCTGTTACTGTTACCCCAATAGTGAACTGTGGCATGTCATTACGCACTTATATCTAACAACTGTTATCACACCTGGTTTGCTCAGCCATGGAAAGTCAATCAGAGCCAGAGTTCAGGTAAGTGAGTGTTGTTGTTACAAACCTCAGAGAAACAGATGCAACAATGATGAGTGTGGAGTGGTCTGTGGAGTTAAAACTAGCATTTCCAGGATGAAAGTCAGACACTATTTCAACGCCGTTGATGGAAAAGGCAAGAGTGAAGTGTACATTATATCTCCAATCAAAACCAGCTGAAAAATCTGAATTCTTTGATATGTTTGAAGGTTTTTCATAAAAGTAATGCAATGATTCCTTTCCCTGGTAACTAATTACATTCATGAAAAAAATAGGAAAATTGTTTCTGGTTTTGATTGTATTTATCATTGAATTTGTAAACCCTAACACTGCCTCAATACTCCATGGTACTTGTCTAGTTTTAAACATTCCAGGTAAATCTTGCAGTAAATCTGCAGCGGTAAAAATCTGTCTTGAGTAAATTCTCAGATCTCGACAAAGTGTACAGATTTGGTGAAATGCACTACGGTCAACTTGTGTTGCGTCTGTATTTGGGGCATTTTTGATGTGAGTAACTATTAGGGCTGCACCTTCTGAGAGAATTAAGAGTCGCCCCTTCTTTGGAGTTTATTTTGAATTTCACATATTTGTGCAAAGAAATACAACATCTTAACAATGCCTCCACACTTATAGTTGAAGAAGTTTGGATTAGTGAAGATGTCACTGGAAAATAAATACAGATGTGAGCTGAAGTCACCTCGACCTCTATGAACAGTCACTGTAGTCACTCATTTGCATTGAAGCATATTTCGAGCTCCTGTTATCTTGGTGGAGCTCACTGCTGACAAATTCCTTTCATAAGCTTTTATGACGTACTCATGTGCTGAAAAAACTCCAGGGTGAACATCTTGCACCTTTTGTTGGGATTTCAACAGCATCTGGCTGCTGGAGTCTCCGAACAGTTTCTCAGAGCAGGTTGATGATTTGGTTGGAAACAGCTGTCTGCAGCTGCATCCATCCCCAACAACCGTCTCCTTCTCCACAACACTGCACGTCTGTTTCGTCAGTTTCTTAGGGCGTCTTGCCTGGTTGGGATCCTGTCAATAGCAGGCAGTCCTCCAGGTGACGCCTCCTCCACCCCCATTTCCTCCGCTCCATGCTGCTTTCATCTCTCCGTCTCGGATGCCTTGAAGACGTGACTTGGCTCATTCGTGAAAAATTCCTTGCTTTTACTGTTTTCAAAACCGTGCATTGTGTTTTACTACAGGTGCTTAAAGATTTTTCTCCTCTCTTGTCATGGCTTTGCAGTTTTTTTCCCCCCTCTCACTCCCTCTCTGTCTCGCCACCAAAGAGCCCTGTCCTTATCCAATAAAATGTCACCACACAAGATGAACAAGAGACAGAGGATCAGGGTGTATCACACTTCCTATCAGCCTCTCTGTTTGGAACAGGCGGATAAAAAAACCTACTCTCAAAACAGCCGTGTTGTGCTGTGTGTCACGCTCCGTCTGCTCCTGCCAGTTGGTCTGATTCTCAAGAAAACCAGTAAACATGTCTTTTTCTGTAGGTGAAGCTGGAGGAAAGCAATTTGTTGTAGGCTGCAAAGATTTACAAGAGGCTGATAAACATCACCTCAAAAATCCAGGAAGTGAAACACCCACAGTTTATGTACGTGTACACGGCATCCTGCATTAGTTTACTCTAGATTGCATACAGCTTATTCTAGATTTACCCAGCTGTCCAGTTATTTGCTATTATTTCCACTCCACATACACAATTATACCGTGTACTATTTGTTTCTATTCATAATGAATTTATATATGTGAATCAAATTAGCTGGTGAGGCTCCTATGGCCTTCTAAGGCCTGCAAATATGCAAATGTTGCACAATTTAATGTGTAGTGTAGTAGTCTGTGGGCTGTTGATTGCATTATTTCATGGTATTATTTTCTGCCCACAATAACAAAATCTTGAATATCAAGATGATTTGTCATTCTCATCATACATATTAATTGAATTTTGGCTAGATGCCTAAATTTTTTGCTCACATGCAGAAAATCTCTAAGAGAAAGTTTGTTTTAAGTTTTATTTTATATTCTCATCGTTTCTCCAATGATAGCAGATACATTCACACCAGCTTACGATCCTTTTTGGATCACAACAGCTGCTGTAGCCCCCAATGTGTTGTCGAACAGCAACAGAGAACACCAAACTCCATAACATCACTGTTAATGTGTCGACATGTCAGGCTTTGTTGACAAAAGGCTTTTATGGCTCTTGACTCTGAAACACCACCACGGCCCGTTTCTTCGAGTCACTAAAGAAAATAATGACTGCATCTCGTTGAGGGTTTTTTTCTGCAAGTTAGTATAATTGCTCCAAAATCAATACTTCTTCAGTTGTGCTAACATGGTTTGTAATGATCTGTTCACTTTCTTCCTGATGTTAGGTCAAGTATGAAATGCATCTGCGAAACAGATTCACAAGCTGCAACTGTTTACATGTGGGTGAAACCAAAGTGGGAACAAAGAAAATCACAGGAGGGTTCTGCTTCACTTGATGTGAAACACAAAAAAAATCAGCATCATTAATGTGACTCAAGTTGTTTTTCCAAAAGCTTTTGTTTCGTAAGCCCGTTCACCGATTTGAACATAACATCAAACATGATGCTCTGGTGGTAGATTTAATTTAACAGTGTGTCATTTTGTTTTTACTTATTCTTCTGAAGAGAAATAATCCACTCTCTTATGGCTGTCTTAAATTCAAATGGACAAATTAACTTTTTATGGGTTATGTATGAACGTCATGCCTTTAAATTATGCTGCAAAAAAAGAGGGACCATAAAAAAGCATTCAAGCTCAAAGTGAGCAGTAAGAACAGTGTTCCTTGTTAACAAGATAATGTCAATTTTAAGGCAGGAAGATATCAAGATATTTTTGATTATGGTTTGCTGATGCTTAAACAACTTCTAGCTGCTGCTTTGGCAGAATATCTGAAGCATTGAGTCACCACCAGCTGAGTCAGGTGAGGAATGAAAACCTCTCTCTGCAGTTGGACCCCGTAACAGAGACCTGCTGACAGTACACACACTCTCATCGTCCCCTTTACCTTCATTCACAGGAGTGTGTGTGCATTCATACTCCCGCACGTACACGCACATGTGCAAACAATTACACATGAGCATGTTTGCATAAAGCAGGGCATGCAGGGACAGAAGGAGAGCATGCATAGAGTGATACACAAATATGAACATCCTCTCAATGGCATAAAATCTATAAAGGTATTAAAAATGCATACCTCCTTTATTCAGATCATTTTTCTATTTTATACGTCTGTGTTTATTCAAAATGGACAGCTTGAGTCGATAACCGCTGTTATAAAAATTAAGATTATGAACATACTGCAGGAGTCATCTCAGCAGAGGGGGCAAATAATCAAATAGGCACCCAAGTGTTCAATACATAAAGAAAAACAAAGGATTCACTGTCCAACTAGTCAGTTTTGGTGACAGGATGTCGCTCATCAGTGTTTTGTTTTCCTACTCCTACACTCTTAGGAATCTCTGCTAAAGAACAAAGCAAAAACAATGAGTAAGCCTAATTGCTCCAGCGCCGTTTTGGCCATGAGAGTGGATCTGTGGACGTGTCCTGGCAGCATGTGACACATTAAAGCCTTTTCAAGCTCTCAGGCATGCATGAAGTCAACCCCACTCACTCACTTTGAGTATCACTGCTGCTGCTGCGCCTCAGTGACTCAACACCTGCTCAATAGGGGTCATCTCCTGACACACTGTGACACATGTTAAGATTAGAATAGGTATTTCACAACAAACAACTTTAGAGCTGTTTGGCAAGTATACAGCATCTTGTGATGGTTTCTAATGCAGGAGAAATCACTTGCAAGGAGTCAAGGTAGAAGAGTGATTTCTGCACAGGCAAAAAAAAGTGTGTCAATACTTAACTTGAAGGATAAAAGCCTGCAGCACACAGAGGGTAGTCAGCTGTCAAAGAAAGCTCTGATTCAATCCATGCAACTGACGATTCGCCTGCAGTGACTTAGAGAGAATCCTTGATCGTTTTATGAACCAAGGAATAACGTAGTGCTTTCTGAGAATGACAACTAATGGTCACTGAAATATGTAGGATCTCAAATAAATGCACCCTAAAGTGCATGAGGTGTTACAGACCCATTTGTCCTCTGCAGCTTGAAAACAAACTGTACCACTGATGAAATTATTTTGTACACAGTCTGAAAAAGTTTGCTCAATTTGTCTCCCTCTGTAATATCTAAGACTGCAATGGCTCTCCATTTTATTACCAATATTTTTAACAACCACAGAACACTCTTTTAAAGGCTGCAACTGCCCCCTGGGCTGGACTTTTAATATCACTGACCAAAGGCCTCTTTTATTTAGTCCAAACGGCACATTAAGCGACGGACTTCAGGGAGAATATCCCAATCTTAATATAAAAAAGCTGTAATAGTTATTTGAGGGAGCCATTACGAATAAGGGAGATACAAACAACGGTATAAAGAGCTGGAAGATCATCGAAAGTTGGTGGTTGTGCAAAGAAGTGTCAGCTTGTATCACAGAGAGAAGAATTCACTGTTTAACAACATTTGTGTACCTCTATGTTCTCTCATTTGTCCGTCCACATCAGTTTAAACATTTGAAGAAGGTACTTTTTGTTGTCATCATGCTTTTGACTCTTATGTGGCAGATACATGTTTATTGTATCAAAACTTGTATGGTCTAATCTAAAACATGTCTGAGTTACAGAGTCAAATGTATAAAGTGTTGCAACTGTCCCCCGTCTCCCCTACTCTCCACGTTGCCTGTCATTGTCAGTGGATTAATGTCTTCATTGCGTGCAATATTATTACTTCAGCAGCTCATGCACAGATAAATCTAGGCCTGTGTTTGTTCTATCTTGCAGGGGGTAAAAAAGGGATAACGTCCAGGCCAAATTTCCAAATAATGCACTTATACCTGAGGACCCAAATGGGGTGTGGATGCATGTAGGGTGGATATTTATAGATATTAAGTGAGCACATACACAAAATATGGGTAATGTTTTCTCTTAGCCTTGAAGACAACCTGCTGTCAGGTTCTGTTGCAAATCATATCAAACAGCAGGACTGTTGTGTATATCATAACCATTGTGAGATATCTTCATTCTCACAAGTGCAATATCCTGGTATACCTTGTTGTATACACAGGAATTTTGTGTCAAAAGCAAAACTAATTTTGTCTCTTCTAATTTCACTTAATGTCTATATTTTACCTAATGTTGTACTAGTTTTGCTTCTATTCTTACCTACATTTTGCTCTTGCTTTTGTGTGTACTTATCTTATTCTGTACATGTGTGTTCTTATTATTTGTTGAGACATTGAAAAAAAAGGGGAAAAAAGGGGACCTGAGCACTAATTTCTTTCCTGACATGTAAATGACAGCCAGCATGACAATAGAATATCTTTAATTTCATAGTCAAAATGTTCATAGTTTCAACAAAAGGATTAAAAAAACCCACTCTTTATATCCATATATCTTTTTTTTAAATGGCTTTATATTCAATGTCTTTTACGACTGCGCCATCTACTGCACATCGACTAGAACGCATCATCTCCTTAGTCCCGCCTACACTCAAATTCTATTGGCTCAAGTGTTTCCCACGGTTCTGGCCTCCCATTGGCCCATTCAGTTGCCTGTCACTCCAGTTTACGGAAGTGTAACCCAGCCAGCGAAAAGATGGAGGACGATATCTCAGATTTGAGCAGACCTCAGATGTTTTTGTTCGGTGAGCTCTCTTCTACAGACAAACATGATTTTTTTTATGTTGCAAAATCTTTCCTAGTAACGTGTTATCATGCACAGGAGAGCGGTTTACATTTTAACGGTTTGTTGAACAGGAGGTTGGTCAGTCTGATGCTCTCGCGCCAATTCAGCTCTTTTGTTAGCTGGCCTACAAAGCCACAGAAAAATGAAGTTTATCCAAAAAATTAACTCTAAAATCTCCACCAGCTTCATGCATTCGCGTTTGCTGATCCAGGTGAACATTTTGTAACGATACTCGCTCAATGCACGTATCTTTGCCCCCAGGTTGTACCCTCAAATCGGACAAACGGGAGTTCAAAGTTGACGTAGACGACGATGATACGGAGCAACAACTGTCACTCAAAGCAGTAAGAAACATTTTTATACGTGTTTACATTGATTTATGTTCCAATGAATGTCAAAACACTGCAGGTGAAGAAAATGTAATGACTGATAATGACAGTAGAGACATGTCTAAAGCTACTATTACTGGCTTTACTGCATAATAGATGTTATATCCTCAAAGTAAATAAACCAGATAACAGTATTATAAAGCAGGGGTTCCTAAACTTTTCAGCCCCCATAACAAAGGTGGCAGAGAGTAGTGACCCCCACTATCCCCAGAGGTGACTGAAGCATAAGAAAACGTGCGTGTAGGACACATGCACTAATAAGGGTATCCAAACATGGGCATTATGACAACACAAAAAAAGAAAAACAGTCTGAAAACCATGTTATGATTTTACATGTAACAGTTTAATATGAAATAAAAGCAGAATATGTCAAAGTTATTTCTCTGTAATCTGTGAACGAACATTTTTGCAGTCGTGTGCAAACTCAATTTTGGTTCAATACTTTCATTTCCACATTAGAAAAAGAATAATTCAGTTCAAGTAATAGTCATAAACTGTAGCTCTGCGTAAACGTGAACATTGTTGCAGTGCAAGTTAACTTTTTGGGATATATGTTTCAGTGTTTATCTCACCTGATGAAATGGATGGGCACTATGTGTGGAGCACAGCAACTCCATTCTGGGTTTAATTTTGGAGACGGACACTTAATCATCCTCTTTGTTCACACACAATATATATTTATTTTTAATAAATGTCAGGGACAAGAAAGTCTTTTCACACAGGTATGTTGAGCTAAACAGCGTTAGTACCTTAGATGTGGTCTGGGATAGCTGTGGATATTCCCTCTAAACTGAAATCAACTCACGACCCCCCCTCCAACGTCTCGCCACCCCCCAAGGGGTCCCGACCCCCACTTTGGGAACCCCTGTTCTGAAGAATGCTAAAGAAATCTAAATACACATGAAACTTTCCATGAAGAACATAATTATTCATTCTTTTCAATTGCACTGACCATAGTTTGTGGTGTAAGAGGGTATCAGGATTGGGGATGGGGATTGATAAGATTTTATCGACACCAATTTCATTATCGATTCCGCTTATCAATTCCTCCTGTGAATTTTCTGCAGACAAAGGCAGTTGAACAGGTTTTGTCAACAATTTATTCAGTTTTAAGTCATTCAATGTGAAAGTGACTGCATCCTAGATCTCTAAAACATATGTCAGGAGGACAAACTCAACAGTTTTTGGTGTAAAAAAAACAAGACATGGAAGGATCCTTGACTTTTCAGGGCTGAAAGTATCTCCAGCCATTAAAAAGAACTGTGAAGCAAAAAAGGCTATAATTATCAATGGATAAACCCATTTACTATCAATTCTTAACAGGAATCGGTTCTCAATACCCATCCCTAATCAGGATTAATGTTTGTCTTTATTAAGCAAGGTCTATTTATCAACAGTCTCAAAAGGCAGTCACATATGCAATTACATTAACCATACAAAATATGTTTTCCACCCCATTTAAAAGAAAATAAAAACTTAAGAGAACAACTAATAAACAGAATACTATCAGCACAAGCACACACATCCATACACAAACAGAAAAATCAATGCACTGAAATTTCATTTCATCCACATTTATAGTTTCAAAGTGAGCTAAGAAAGGTTGTTTGGTCTTGATTTTCAGTATTTTTTTTTTTTTTTACCTTGTCCTGTTCAGCATCACGACAACAGAATTGTGGTCTGGCTGCCGTATTTTGCAGAACACATTTTACTTTGCCAAGAGGAGCCGTTTGTGTAAAACGCTCCCCTTGAGATTTAAATGATATTTTTATTAGTGTTTTGTAATTTCAGTATCAAATTTGATTTTCAGTATGAATGCAGACTGTGAAAGATGGCCTTACAATCTTTCTGACTTTTTGAGTTTGGGTGTCAGACGTTACCACTTTCTCAAATGTAACCATTTGATTTTTCAGGTGTGTCTTGGAGCTGACGCAGAGGATAAATTCCACATGGTGGAAGTTGAAGGCCTGACTTATGATGGGAAAACAACCAAAGTGCCGCTGGTTGCTCTGAAACCGTCTGTCCTGCCGTCTGTAAGTGAATAACTTAGCTGACATATTTCTTAAAAAGTCCAAGACAAGGCAAAGAAATGCATTTCTCATGTATTCAGTCAAATTAAACACAAACCTTTCTCTCCTATATCCCTTTTTTCTCATCTAGATGAGTTTAGGAGGTTTTGAAATTACGCCTCCAGTCACCTTTCGTCTTCAGTCTGGCTCTGGACCGGTTCACATCAGCGGGCAGCATTTTGTTAGTGAGTATTATAGCAACAGCTGTAACTATACACATAGAAACTTCAAGTCCTAAAACATCATCATGAAAATATTCATCTTTGTCACATAAGAAAGTTATGTTTCTTTAAGATTTGCTGTTCTTCTTATGAGTTTGCCTCTTTTATAGGGTGAAAGTGGTGCAAAGATTGAAACTCTTACTGATCATAAATATTGACAGCAAATAAATACTAGTCCTGCTTCTGGATATACTTCAGTTATAATAGTTCCTAAATACAAATGACTGTCACCCCATGACTTTGCAGCTCCAGTAATCTGTGTTTACCTTTCAGGTGTGAAGGACTCTGAGGATGAAGAGGAGGAGAATAACACATCACCGGTGAAACGACCTGCGGGCTTTATATCAGGGAAAAAGCCTCTGATGGTGAATACATTACTGTGTCCCTTCAAAATCGAACAATCTTGAGTTTTACGTTTTATAAGATGTTTTAAATGGTTGAAGTCAGTGTATTATTAACAAAAACAGTTTGTGCTGTTCCACTGAGGGATGGGGTGAGAAACATTTTTTGGGGGTAAATGTCCAAGTGAATTAAGACGATGGTTTTAATTTTTCTTGCAGAAAAAACTTAAGATGGATTCTGATGACGATGATGAAGAAGACAGTGATGATGATGATGAGTAAGTTTCCTCATACTCTGATTTTCTCCTGCCACCCTTTTGGTACTCAAACACATCACATACTTGCCTAAGGTCTGCCTGTATTTTTTTACCCAGATTACCACACAACACAAGAATAAGTCCTTAATTTTCCCTGTGTGTGCTGAGAGAGCTTATTCTTCTGCTCACTGAGTTTTTCCTTTTTTTAAATTCTGAATTTTTTTGTAGTGATGATGAAGATGACGACAGCGATGATGATGACATGAAGCCTCAGAAGTCTGTTGGAAAAGACCTGAAAAAAGTAAGCCTGGCTCTTTTTTGTATAATTTATAATTAAATTGAGTATGCTGACATGATTTTAAATATGAAAGAAGTTTGACATCAGAAAACTTGGAAGAAGAACACAGGTCTTCAGAACAGCTGTGACTTTTTCACCATTTTCTCTGAGGTTCTCTTCAAATTAAGATTAGAGTAAACAATTTCTTCATAAAACATCTCAACCAGAAAAGTGTTTTTAAGGTATAAATGCAATCAGGAGTTATGAGGAGGAATTTGAAAAGCCTTTTAGTTTTTCATGTAGAGGAGAAATCACATTAAGAATATTATCTAAACACTTTTTCAGAGTATTATCATTTTTCTGTATGTAAAGTGCTTTATATATACAGTTTGATATGAATCTGAACCAACAATAGTTTATTAATCCCAGGGGGAAATCTGGTGTTACCATAGCTCTTAATATGAAACAGCTATGAGAAAATAGCTGGGATAGTGATCATAAATAAGCAATAGTATAAGCAGTAAGTGCAAAATAAGTAGTAAGTACCACAGGTAAAGCAGTATTTACATTATACACATTGTGATAGTAAAAAGACAAACTGTGTAAAACAGACATTGTACATTTGTAAGCACTGAAGACTCCCAGCAGACTCAACAAATGCAATACCAGCAGGAAACAGGAGCGATCCCAGCATTTAGATATTTAGGAATTAGAACAACAAAAGGGGTCAACAACTTAATGAAATGATCTCCTGTGTATCTGTTTTGGATTTTAATCTTACAATTAGGTTGTCTAGTGCTAATGTCTAACGTTAAAATATTTATATTTAGCTTTTTGAAGTGTTTCCCCTCTCTTTGAACATTACTGTGAAACCAAACTAAAGCTCCGAGGCTCCAAACTTCGACCTAACATGATCCACTTGCTTCAGTTTGATGCAGTGTTTCCAGTCGTCCACCAGGTGCCAGTGTAGCCAAGTGCTTTCTTCTGTGTTTTTTTTTTTTTCTGCTGTCTCTGCAGCTGCAGTCTGCCGGCTCCTTTCTTCTTCCTACCTCATCATTTAAACACCCACTGACTGTATCCTATAGTAGCATGTCATTTCAGCGGGCCCTTCCCATTCCTGCACCCACTGACCGTCCGTCCAGCTTTTTGTTTGAGACAAAACATGGAACTTTTTCATCCTGTTCGCTCATGTACCCACCTGTTTTCTTCCAGTAAAACACAGGGTCTGTGTGGCGTAATGATCGGATTTCTCCTCTGTAATCTGCTCGAATTCTCACTGTCTCACCAACGAGACAGCACTGTGTCATCTTATAGACACACATAGACACACACACACTCTTAAAGCTGTGTGTATTTACACTCTATAGACATGCATACTTGCAGAAACGGACACAATTTCCAAACACTACTGGAAGTTATCTATAATATACCTGCAGAGGAAAGCATGCAGTGTGTCTCTCTCACACACATGCACAGATACACACTCACTCCGGGAAACATCTTCCCTCATTTTTCTGTAACGCTGCATATCTTTGTCCCTCTGTCATCCCACTGTTAATATGATTGCTCCTTTTTATCGTCTCATGCCATTTCAGCTTTGCACCTGGCCTTTGCCTTTGAACACTTGTTTTGCGTGTTACCACAGTGGTCTGCGTGAGTGTGTGTGTCTATGCATGTGTGTATCTGCCCCATTTTTATGTCAGTGTCTGTTAGTGATTTCTTTTTTTTTTTCTTTTCCAAACACACCATCCCAGTGAAAAACTGTGCCAGGCGAAAGATCAAAGCGAGGCAGATGCGCATACCTGCGACGTGAGCGTCGATCCTCGCCTCAGGGTCAGATGACAGCTGAGCGTTTCGGTCACCTGTTGATTTATTCTGTTGTCTAGTCCTCCACCTCCTGCACCCACACCCTTTCCCTCAATGACCTTCATCTTTTTACCAAAATCTTCCATTTTCAACTCATCTTTCCTGCTTTTTCCTTTATCCTGAGAGCATTAAACTGTAGAAAGTAATGGAAAGAGTCATTTTATCTTCAAGTCTGCTGAGCAATATGAAACTAAAAAGGTTTCCTTTAAGTTTTTGGTCATGAAGAATTTAATTCATTTAAACACGTCGGCTGTAAGAGTTGTTGAGTTTCTGCAGAAATACAAAGATTCAGCATCATACAAGTAGCCCATGCACATTTAGCACATAAAATATAATTTAGAGCATCATTCATGTCATGTAAGATGAAAGCTGGGGCCTGTATGGAAACAAACATCAAGCCACAACTAGGTCGGACTAGGTTGCAGTAGGAGACAGAAAACAGAAATGTTTAGACTTGACGTCACATCATAACATCACACTAAAATTTGCAAGCGTGTTTCTAGTCTAGTTGCCACTTTTTGTGCCTTGTTTCATCAATTAATCAATCTATCTTTATTTATACAGCCCCTAATAATGACAAATGTTACCTCAAGACACAGGTCTAGACCTCAAGGCAAGATAAAATAGTCTTATCTTATCTTAAGCCACCATGAGAATAGAAATGATCATTTAGAAAGTTGCAATAGCACAGAAAAACTTATTTGTAATGGGCAGAAACCTCAAACAGACAGACAGACATCTGCCTCATTGAGGTTAGCCAGAGAGAGACAGAGATAGAAAAATACAGACAGACAGGGAAAAACTGGTGGGACTGTGAAAGCCATAGCAGTTGAAGTCTGGCAGGTCCACACCAACAATCTAAATGAACCAACAAGAAAAGCTCAGAGAGACTCCTTTAGAGGTCCATGATGATAAATATGATGGTGCATCAAGATTAAAGTAAGACTGACATATTGAGTAAAGAGGGAAACAGGAGCCTTGTGTGTCAGTTTTTTGGACTTTGTGACAGTCTGGACTTACAGCAGCAAAACTAAGATCTGGTTCAGACCTCAAACCAATTATTAATTCAACCAGGGCCTGTTCTTCCCTACTTGATTCACCTCTTCTCCCCAGGTGTTGATATCTTCTCAAAAGCTTTGTCACCACATTAGAACAGCCTTACACCATCATGTATCACCAGGCATCGCTGGAGGAAATAACATGCGTAATTGCCTTGTAGCAGTTATGTCAACACAGGCAATTACACTTGTAGCTCGTTCCAAGGTGAATAGCAGTGATTGCATGAAGAGGGCTGGTGCTCAGGAAATGCAGGTACTTGCCTCAGCTATTACAAGGTAATTACACAGGTGACTGAGAGCATTACAAACCTGACGGGAAGGCCTCCAGTGTGAGGGAGAACAATGACGGGTTATTGAGGCTCTAAGTATCTGATCAGTGACAAATCATCCAGTTTGTCTAGTTCCTCCTCTGTAATTTAACCCAGATGTAGTTCAAAAAGATGATTTCAATTGAGGTTATGGATCAACTCTGGTTTGTTTTTTGGACAACGTGCAGACGGCATCTGCAACTTTAACACTGTAATGACCTTAAGAAGGGAGAAAAGGAACAACATGAGCCTTACAGTAAAAAAACAGGAGAAAATTAAACACAAACACTAAAATCTGCTTCACATCATAAAAGATGCCTGTTATTATTGTTTGTAAGCTATAAAAGAGATGGATTATGTGTTATAAAATAAACAACACAATCGCTAGAGCTCAAAACAGACAGGGGTATGGTTTTTTTAAAATGCAGATTATCTCACCCTTGGAAAAACTTCTGACCTGGTTTTGTTTGCTTTCTGTTTCAGAGCTTTGAGTCTTCAGCAAAGAAACCAAACAAGACTCCAGTGAAACAAAACGGCCCTGCGGGAAAACCCTCAGGATCAGCAGGCAAACCACATATTAAGGTACAGAGATCATACATTATTTATTTACTTCTGATTACTCGGTTAATTATCTGTGTTAGTTTTACTGCAGAAAAGCTTATCTTAGCGTGGCTTATTATTACAAATGTCGGGTGATAGTCGGCCCGGTTTTAAAGATTCAAACCCAGTTGTTGAGCTATAGAGAAATAAAACGATTATTTTCTAAAACCTCACTAACTGATCAAGTGAAATCCAGAAACAAAGAGAAACTGAACTTCTGTGCTTCTACAATTCCCTTTACATATTCCTTGTTTCTTTGCCACTGATTTCTTGCAAGTAGCTCAACTTTAGGCTCACAATGGTGTAGAGCAAAAATCATCTGCAAAAAAAAAAAAATCCTTAATACTGACTTTTACTAAAAATATGACATGAATGTGTAGGATTTTAATTTTTTCAGTTTATATTGTCTCTGCTCCTATTTGATGATGATGTTGAAACTGCCAAAATTGTAAAAAAAAAATAGGTCTTTCAGAGTATTTCTTTCCTCTCAACTTTGGAAAACAACTTTGAAAAACAGATTGATAAATAAGAATCCTTGCGTTGATATTGCACACTTAGTTTCCCCCTGTATCTCTGCAGAAATAAACCAGACTCCATAGTTGCAAAAAAAAAAAAAAACAATCAAGAAACCAAGTACCATAGGATCTGCATCTTTACAAAGACATTATGAACATTGTGTTGCATTATATCGTATTTAATTCCTATTTTTCCTGATTAACTTTAGCTGACTGGGGGTGTGTTGGGTTTTGTGTCCTAAGATGTGCATATTTAACAAACCTTCTCTTCTACACAACACATATAAATAAAATAATTCAGCAGAGTGAAAATATATGGGAATCAAAAAGCTGGATGAAACTTAAGCCTTGAAGAAGGGGAAATGTCAGAGGACAACAGTTTTTGCCTTTCCATTGAATGGCTTTTAAAACTAAAACATGCTTCAAGATAAAGGACAAATTCTTGGAGCGTCTTCACATTCTCCAGCCCAGGAATGAGATAAATGCTCCCGACAATTAGCTGGACCTGATAGTTAATTTCTCAGGTGGAATGTCTGGGCCAGCCGCCTCTGAAAACCTAAAGCTTGAACTCTGCCTCTCTTTAAGCAAACACACCTGACCTCTAAATGGGTTTCCTGGGGCAAGGTTTAAACCCCTGACCCCTCTGCGTGACCCCGCCGTCTTGTGTTGCCGCCACCTTTGATACCCCCCCTCCAACCCCCTGTAGCACATATACATTAAGGGATGCAAAGCTCCTCTGAAGTTTAACAAACTCAAAAAACATGTTACTTTGATTTAAAGAGGAATGCAATTTGTTATGTGTTGACGTAAAAAAAAGCTACTTGCTGGTGTGATGAAAGCCACTTTCTCTGGAGGGCTCCTCATGGAGAAAATGTGTGATAACTTAAAGAAACGATGCTTGTTTCTATTTTGTGTGATGCTTAGCTGCAGGATTAAAGAATTCCTGAGTTGCACTGATTCTCCTGAGGTTCATCCTGGTGTTTATGTGGGAGAGTGCAGCAGTGTAGCAGTGTTTTGTGCTCAGACAGAACACAGCAGCTCCTGAAATGCTCGAGGGGATCAGCCAACAGGCAGCTACACCGCTGAAATCATGCTGCTAGTTTAACTTTCTGGCCTGTGGAGCTTCAACTGCCCCCATCCCATTTCCACTTCTGAACAACAACTGTTCCCGCTCTACAACCTCTTCACACCCCTCACTTCCTGGACACACCTTCTCCCAATTGCTCTCATTACCAGCGTTTGATGTCTGGTGCAGCTTGCGCTTCCAGATGCCCCTGAGGAGTTGGAAGCGGGCGTGGATGTCTGTTTTTTCTTTACTAAATGCAGGTGACTGGTCATTACATCGGCTTGTCAGATCTGTTGCCAGGACCGCAGTTCTCACCTCTCGCAGCCCAGCGTGTCGCTGCACCTTCTTGCATAACGGGCTCGACATGAGAACCGGCGAACTCGTGTCGTGCTGATTCGAAGCAACTTCATCTTGCAGCTGGTGTCTTTTGATTGATGGGTTTGGAGGAGTCGATGCCTTCAAGCACACGTCACAGTCGTAAAGTTGTTAAGCACTCCACTCAGGCTTATCCCAAAAGGGTGTGAGTCATTGTTTTAGCGACTGATAGACGTGTGTTAGAGCAGGTGCCTTTATTGTTCTTTATAAGTCCTTTTAAGTCCTTTTCACACTTGCACTGCAACCCTGAACCTTTCCACACATTACCCAGAGGAGCTGTTTGTTCAAAACCAAATGTCAAAATTAGTTGAACGGTACATGAAACTTCTTTATAGTCTTTGTAATTTTATTATATGTACCCACATTTTCATTGAAGGGCACAGAAAGTACTGAGTCGAGGGGCCCCATGCTGTTAAACATGTTAACATTTGAAAACACATTTCAATGAAATTAACATCAAAAAGTCAAACTCAGGGACTAATTTATGCCTAAAAGCTTCTGTAGCAGTTTTTGCAGACCGTGAAACGTTCTGAAATTATCATCAGTGCCTCCAATTTGACCTACAAAAGCAAAAAAGACAAACAGAGAAAGGATTGTACGAAATAGGTATGTCAAGATAGAAACCACATAAGCATGGTGAGGTAACACTTTTAAATCTTTTCTGAAGATTTAATTGGACAATTTAATTAGACTGATAGTCCTTGTTTGTCCATGAAAGTCACCCGTATCGTCACAAACCAAGAGTTCCTCACAGGAGCTTTAAAAAACAAACATTAGTGGAGTGACTTCATGAGGTTTGACTGCTTCTTCTGACTCTAAGTAAACTTCTTAAGGCTTAAAGAGGCTCAGAAACAGGTGAAGATTGCAGTTCATAAGGACAAATCTCAGTTAAATGAGCTCAGCTTTTGTCTTCTTCAATGTTTGCTGCTGAATGTGGCTTTTTCTGCACCTTATCAGTGCTTTTATAAGTGTCCAGCATCTAAATTAAAGGAAACTTTTGAGATTATGATAAATGAACATTATGGCGTATATGCACCACTTGACAGTTGAGGAATTTGGTCATGGTGTGAATTTAACTCCATATAAGAGCAGAATAAAGTCAGAGGGTGAGAACATGTCTGACATGGATTTTCTGCAGCTGTGTGCTTCAAGTGTGAGAGAACATCTCCGAATAGTGTCTCCACTTCGTACGTAATGACGATTTATGTAAGGAAATGACTCGATGACACGCCGAATGTGCCGTGTTACACATAAAAAGACCAACTTGCGCCAGTGAGTCATCGCTCTCTCCAGACAAGAGCCCTCAAAGCTCTCATTCCAACAAAATGACAATTACCGTCACCGACACACCTGATGAGCAAAGGTGTCACAACCATGTGTTTGCACTGGATTGGAGACAAGAGATCGCATCAAATGATAGCGTGCTTGTGATTAAGCTCCAAGTCTCGTGGCATCTGTAATCAGTGTCTGGCCCAGATGAAAAAGCTTGCTGGGTTTGTGTGTTTATCAGCTGTTTCAGGTCCACAGCTGTCCTTTGGAAGCAGAGAGCTGCCCATAAATAATAAATACGTAGTGCATTTGCCTGGCCGAGAGCCAGCAGCATATGTGCTCCTTTTTTTGAAGTGCGGTATGCGAGTGTCGAGGTTTTCTTGGTTTGATTCCTTTGATCTTTGCTATAAAACGCAGAAGTCTTGGGGACAGGGACACATAATTACTTTTTTTTCAACCTGGGGAGAGATTCTGCATTTACAAGAATGTTCCACCTGCTTTTAAACATTTCAAGACTCTCGCAGCTCAAACACATTACACATGTTTATTTTCTTTATCTGAGGAAACTGACCATTGAGGAAGAGCCTTAATAAAGTTAAACAATTACAGATATTAGACATTTGTTTGTCTTTATTTTTACAATGACCAGGATGTCGAACACGTCTTAGCTTCGCTGTGTAACTGCAGTGATGAATGGAGCAGTTTTGGAGCAGAAAACCCAGGATGTGTTGTCCTGCTTGTGAAGTTTTGTGGAAAGAGTTTCTTTTGACATGAATTCTGTCTTCTTCCCAACGTCTCTCTCACTATCAATGAAACCCTGCAATTTTCACTGGAATCCACACTGGCTTTGCATGTAAGGACAAGCTCTGTGGCTTGTGTAACATGCAGTATCAGTGTGTGATGAGTGTGTGTGTGTCTTTCTTTTGTGTCACATTTACAGTCTTCTGATTTGAGACCTCTGGGTGTCTTGAATGTCCAGGTCAGGACAAAGCTTAATGCTCTTTTTAAATATTATCAAATACCAAATACATCTCTAAAAACTTGAAAATGTGGTTTCAGTTTTATGCAAGTCTGCAGTCGAGCTCAAACCACTATTATGATTTTGCATCTGCATTCAGATTTTCACCAACCAAAACTTTCTTGGAGCAAAAAAAAAACAAAAAACAATTCAATCAGAGTGTTTCTAGTAAGAAAAGACTGATAAACTGCCTGGGTATATTATCGGCCTATAAGAGATCAATGTAAAACTTTGCTATTTTGGCTCTCAGCATTAAGAAATGATCTAATTTAACACTGATAATCCTATTTTAAGTTGTAGATTGAAATCAGGCATATATCTAGAGCTCAAGATTGCTTAGAAAGTCCTCACAGTCTCTAATAAACATGCTTAAAAGAATTTCAGCAAAGTCAAGTGTTGGTGTTTGTATCATTCAAAATATTGACAGTATTTTCACTTTTACTGCCAATGAATAATGGCTCCAAATATTGGTTATAGACCCCCTTGCTTACTAATAATCAGTATCTGTGTCACTCTGAAAAAAAACATATCGGTGTACCTCTAGTTTCTGGATATGCAGGGTAAAGGAGTGAGCTTAAAACTCCACTGGTTGTTTCATTCATCGTTTAATGCAAACCTAAAAAAAAAAAATCATATAAGTGACGGCAGAAAGACATTCATTTCTTGTTGTCTTTTTGTTTATTTCTGTCTCTGAGTCCAGGACAAGTAGCAGTGTTCCTCTGGAGGCTGCTCTTCTTGTGGCTTCACCGATGAGTTACTTTTTCAACCTTTTCCTATATCTTTATGAAATCTTTGGAGAAGTGTTTTTCTGCAGCTTTTTGCATGGAAACTTGAAAGCCTTATAGCATTCAGCTCCTCTGAGAGTGAACTTATGAAATGTAATGCAAGGCGTCACTCTGAGATTAGTGTGTTAATTTGTAATTGTAAGTAATACAAGTGATTCCTGATGCATTCAAGGTGAAAAGAGATGTAAAGACTTGGCTCTTTTGTTGCCCTTGCTGCAGTTTCTTAAAGGAGCCGTACTCAAGCATGATTGGCCCCCTGCAGTGATGTTTCCCTCCTGGCGAGTAAGGCTGGGGTTTCACTATTCCAATATAAACCAGACTTGAGCGCGGTTGCTGACACACCCATGGCCCTCCAACATCATTATGAAGGGTCTGTTTACAAGAAGCGGTCTCATCAGAGTCAGCACAATGGAGAAGACAGAGAACATAGAGATGACTTAAGTTACTTTTTGGTTTCTGTGAAGACTTTTTGGTCTGGCTATTTTTGGTATGTCATCATTTTGGCATCACGTCCTTGTTGCGGTCACACTGGCCAAACGAGCTGGACTTAAGGGTTGAAGCGTGCTTGAGCATTGCACAAAGACTCAAGTTGAAACAAATCAGAATTAGCACCAGGGCCTATTGAGAGGAAAAGGAGTATGTCTGTTCAATCTATATAATGATACAAACTCTGAATCAGTTCCAGGATTGGTTTTCAGCCCCAAAGGTTTCCACATTTGCCCTGTGATAAGCCCATCTCACCATTAATACGGTCCAGGGGATCTATCTGTCGGGCTCTTTAAACATGGATCAGAAATAGCGTCATCTTTTAATGCCAAAGACATCCATTTGATGTCAGGTGTTTGTTCTCTTTAGTTCACTCGTGGGGATTTGCCATTAAAGGAAAAACACATTTGACAAACAATCTCTATTGGTGAGTCAGGGCTTGCCCTCTCCTGCTTGCAAACAATAAAAACATAATTTGTACCTGATGTATGTGTTTAAAAAAAAGATGGTGTAATTAGGCTAGAATTTGTTGTCCTTTCTGATGCTTTTATCTTCCTCCAGCTGGTTGCTCATGCCAAGCCTGTAAACTTAGACCGAGTCAGAGTGGGTCACGACAGGGCTGTAGCTCAGAGCGGCCTGTTGGTCAGCAAACAGAGTCACCATCAGTGTGATAGAAGGAGCACTTTAAAGTGGAGGTCGAAAGAGAGCACAAAATATTTAATAGCAAGAGCTGATCTTGAGTGGTAATGAAATACTGTGCCATAACAGAGAGCTATCTTTAATCTACAACTCTATAAATCTCTGTCTATTTGACACACCAATCAGAGCTTCTTATCTTCTTGATTTATTTTTTTGTAGACACCTGCCCCAGGAAAAGACAAACCCCAGGCTGGTCCGTCTAAATCTCCCTCCCTGACTGAGATTAAGAACAAGTTGTCAACGGCAGCCAAAGAGGTGAGGCTGTCATCCTATCTTTGCAAATTACTGCGCTTAATTGAATGTCTGACGCACGGTTAAGCTGATGATTTAATGACCTGTTTTTTTTCATCAGGGGAAAGCTCTTCCCAAGACGGAGCAGAAGTTTGAAAATTATGTGAAGAATTCTTTTAAGATCACCGACAAGAAAGTAAGTAGTGTTGATGCTTTTTTTTAGGATTGGTCGCGCACATTTTCTGCTCCACGAATTTAATTTATTCGTATCTATTTTTTTACATTTGCATCCTCAGCCAAAAAGACTTGTTAATGTTTTGGATATTTTCCAGTTGCTAAGTGTTAGTTCCCGCCATCACATTTACATTAACCTTCATTTCAGCATTAAGAGCTTTTTGCTGTGATAGATTCCCAAGAATGTATTATTGTTCCCCATGCTGTCCTCATGCCTCTACCCTGTCCATTACGCCTCAAACGCCCCTGCAGCACAGCGTGTACTTTATGAATTATATTCATTTGTGTCAGCGAGCTCTTTCCAGATAGAACGGGAGTACACCTGCCAAGGAGAACTCTTCCCCTGATTTACTGGAGTGTGTCTTTTGTAGTCTTAATGAAGGTGCTGGGGGTTTGTGGATGGTACCAGCCTCTTTGACCAACCTTTTTTTTTTTCTAAATGCAGGCTGTAAATCTTTTCTAATGCTGCTTGTCATTGCAGAAGAAAAACAACGGCCCTGCAGATTGTTTTCCAGAACATGAATTAATCACCTAAAACCTTTTGGATTATCACCACAGACTTGATGCTTTAAAGGAGTTTCTTTGATGTAGAACTCGTATTTTTCTATTCTCACTGTAAAAAAAAAAAGGACTATTCGAACATTCATCTGTGGTTTTACTGCAGTGTTAAAATCTTAGCTGTACAGTTATGAGAGCAGGTGAAAGCTCTGCAGACCGGCGTGAGTCTGGTTGGACGAGGAAAAGAGGAGGGGGGGTGAGGTTGGGTTGTTGATCCCAGTGTGTAGAAACATCTGTGGAAGTGCTTTGGTTTCATCAGCCAAGGCTGAGATCTGTCAGACCTGATGCACCTAGTCATATACTCTGGTATGTACTGTTGCCCCCACCCAACCCCTTGTCGTTCCCCCAGCAGCCCCATCTAAAGTCAGCGTTCCCACAGGCGAGACGCACAGAGCATGTTTTAGTAACAGTGAGTCATGTGTGTAACGCTGTATCGCACCTCGTTTGGATGATTTATAATTCCTTTCTTCTGTTCTGTTGTAACCCCGCCCCCTCCCTCCTCTGTCCCCTGTACCTTCCTCAGGTGGTCAAGGACCTTTGGAGTTTTGTACAAACACAGAAGACTGGGAAGAAGTAACAAACTTTTTTGGAGCATTTGTATGTTTTGCATCCTGCAAGACGTTTAAAGGCACAGTCAGCGACATTTCCTACTTGGCCTTATCGTGTCATCATTGTTAACTCGATCTTTGAGTCAACAAACGGACTGAGGGTTGGAACGATATTAATAATTTTAGTGTCATTGATTGTTTTTATTTTAAAGATGCGGAGCACCTCCTGGAGCCAGTTTTGCAACTCACTTATTAAGTCATGCAAGTTGCAGATTTCAACAAGATGCAGACTCAACACTCAAAGGCAAGGAAAGGAAAAATAACCTCTAGTATGCCAGAGGACTCTTATTACACTTTTGTTTGTGACCCAGTTTCCTAGAAATACCGTGATGTTCAGCTGAAATCGATCATGTTTCGCTCTATTAAAGCAACACTTATTAGACAATTCAAGTCACGTAAACCACATATATACCTTTAAGGTCGAATGCAAAGTGCAGGTGTCATCACTTTCAAAACGTGATATACCAAATGTGCTGTGATGCGCTGGAATAAAGGTAGAAGGAGCGGAAAGTCCGGCACCATCTTTTTGACAGCAAAGATGAATGGCACTGAAATGATTTACACGTTGCATCCGTCTCAAAGGAAAAAACACACAAATGTGGCATTCGACCTTAAAGGTATAATCACGTAAATTTTGCATCCAGTCCAAAAGGGTTAAACCAACAATCGAGACTTGTGGCGAGTCCCTCAAACATATGACATGTATCTCAAAGACACATTTTACAGTTATATCAGGCTACAGACTAAAAGGCTATTGTAATAAGTTACACATAGTTCAAGTTTTCCAAGTTGTCTGAATTTTCTGTATAAAGTTAATTCTGTGTAGTGCAGTCAAAGATGCATCAGAAAAATATACTTGCTCCACCTGTGTGCAATAAATGTTGCACTTGCAACCGTCAGAAGTTGATTTAAAGTAGCAGTTATGGAAGTTATTCAAAGTATTCGATAATAACCTTTTGCACTCACAGAACAGTCCAGTTTGAATTGGGATAAGTCGTCACTTATGTTGAATTTTGGTTTTACTCTGACTAAATCCCAACAAAGATATCAAAAAGAGATCAATACTCTCCACTCCAAAAGTAGAGTAACTTTCAGTCCCCAGATCTTCCTCTCCTTGCCTGTAGATGGTGAGATTAGCTCTTCTACATCCCTCCTTTCTCATGTTGCATTTGCAGCTTTTAAACCTCCGGTGCTGCTGCTGCTGCTCTGCAGTTAGATACTATTGGTTGAGGCTGGTTTTTGGTGCTTCGCATCCATGACACTGTGTGTCCTTTAGTTGACAATGCAATAGGAGATATTGCAGAATGTGCCTTTAAATATCTCTACTGTAAACTGAGATATACCAGAGTCCCATTTTGTGTGAATTTGAGCCATAATACAAAAGGACATTTGAGACACTGACAACACATTTTTTCTGTAACATGCTTTTTTTTCTTAATTTTACTGAGGTCTCTGGCTTTATGAGGCATTTCTAGCTTCTGGAACATGCGAACAGATTGTACCAAGAATTCACAACATTACTCGTTACATGGTGTGCAGAAATGAATCAATGTACGGAGACAGCTTTTTTTTAATGTGTTATTCAATTTGGGTTGATAGAGTAGTGAGTAGTGCAGTAAAATAATATCTGTATTTAGAGGGTATTCAACAAAACTGTATTTTCTCACTAGTGTGTTACCAACACCAAATAGTAAAGAAGCCAAAAGGATTGACTCTTTATCAAACACTTTGCTTAAAAAAAAAAAAAAGTAAATACAATCTGAAAGTCCACATATCTTCATGTATGTGTGCAATTTAACATCACTACTCCTACATACATGTACCAGTTTAACTGTTAAGTAACAAGAAATTTTTAATCTTTTGTTTTTACCGAGCACATACCTGACATTTCTGGCTCAGTGCAGTGTTATCTCTTCATTTTGTAATCTTAAATCCAAATCCATTTCAGTTTACATCAGCAGAACATGCAGGTATGAGAAAAATGTGGACTCATTCAGGTGGTATGAATTCATATCAAACCTGCTAACATCTATCATAATCTGAGGGGGTCATTATTACAGTCATTACAGCCAAAGTGTTCATAAGAAAGAGCAACAAAACATTATAAAGAGTATTATGGGCTCCATAAAACCAACACAGATGCCCATTTTTTCTGTGAAGTCATAAACAAAGCATACATAAAATTAAAAACAAGACTAACTAGCTCCAGGAGTGTTTTTATGATGTGGAACCAACACTTTTTTTTAGTGTACTCTAAAAAAACTTATTACAAGCCCATGATTAACACAGGTTATCTTATTTATTACAACAAAAAGCATACGGTTTATATCGCAGTGACATGACGGCGCCTTCGCAGAAAGCTCGTAAAGAACTCAACCCCGTAATTGTTTGCACTCACGTGTGTCAGCTCTTTTATTTTTTTTTAAGGGACGTTAAGTGCGCACACTCGCCCTGTGTATGATGCGTTTATGATTCTGTATGATATCTTTTACGAGCCAAATGTTGGCAGTTGGATACCATCTTTAACCAATCAAATCAGTTAAAAAAAAAAGTCAAAACTGGTCTGAGTCAGATTGTTTGAGTCTCTGATTATTTACCCAGAGTTACATTTTGAATTCATCCATCTGTATGTTTTCGTTTTTATTCTTCCCCATCATCAAGTCTGATGTTTTATTTCCCGTGTAAATACATCCTTTGCTTTTATTTACATGTACGGCAGCTGAAATGATTATGTTTTTGAAGTGTGTGCTTGATCCGCCCATGGTATTAGCTGGTTTTGCAGCTTGGATCTGTTTTCATTATCTGAATTTGAGAAATTGTGATTGGCAATTTGGACTAGAGGTGTTTTGTTTTTTTTTTTGAAAATGTTCGACTATCCTGTTTCTATCTTTGTCTTCTCTTTCCTCTTCTGAGTAGTTTTGATTCCAGATCTTTATTATTTCCAAGCGAAAGAAACAGTTGTGATATGTTTTGGGGATGCAGGATGTTGTGTTTGCAAATATTAGTTATGCTGACGGATAAAACTTCATCAGTAGTGATACAGATTCAGTTTCATCATTAGCCTCCTGTGTTGCTTAACTTTGTTGAGTGACTGAAGCAGAAACTTCTGAAAAGTTTTCTTCGGCACAGATGCTTTTGTGCTTACATCAAAAATCAATTTCATCAAACAATTGCTCTTGTTTGCTCTCCGTCACCTCTGTTTTACAAACATTTTTGGTTGTTTTGTGGCTATTTGTATACAGTACTTCAAAATACCGGCCAATGAGTCCATTATACGTCATCTTTATCAGTGAAAGCGTTTATATTTCAACTTTAATTCTCTGATTCTGATACGATGCTGACAGTATCGTGCATTCAACTGTATCTGTTTATCAAATTCTAAAAGAAACCTAATGACCATTGAGTGATTCCCTGAAAAAAGTTGTTAACTGTTAATAAATAAAGACGACTTTTAGAGCAGCGTAACTTTTTTTTGTAGGTTGTAGATGTAATATGAAACTTCAGAGTGCATTTTATTAATTTGGTCAATGATTTTGTTTCTGCATGACTGCTGAGAGCTGATTTCATTCTTTGATGGTTTGTTGAAATGAAAGTGTCCATCCATGTTTTTTAATCCTTCCTGTAACATTGACCTGAATAAAGAAAACCCCAACGCTGAAACACTGGTGCACTTTAATGTCTGATGGTGACAAAAGTTGCTTTATTTTCCGTTTTTCTTCTTGAAATTAGTGAACTAAGTTACTTTGACTTTCAGTTAAACTTTTCTTAAAGCAGCAGAAGTTGCCTAAGTGGATTATAAGAACAATTCATCAACCAATGAGAGGGTCAGAAACCAGCATGTATCCTTAAAAACAGACTTGACTCTTTTTTTTTTTTTGTTAACAAACCATAAAACATCTTTCACATTTTCAGAATGAGTTCATATTTCCCAGCAGTATTGTGAAACACAACTTTAAAGTTGCAAACAAATATAATTTGCAGATTCTGCTCTGGAAAAAAAAAAAATTCATGACCAGATTTGCTCTTTGTTCCTGGTTGGTTACAGCTGGACCTCTGAGTTAGATTGAGAAAGTGTTGTTTTGTTTTTTCAGGCACAAAATACTTTTTAAAATTGTTTCTTTGTCTGACTTTCTTCTGGGTATAAATGAGTGAAAATAAAGACCCTTTGAGTGTAATCCTTGGCTTTATATAAGAGCAGCAATGCAATCAGAGGCAGACACAGGTGATGAATTGTGAACCTTTCCTTTAATTAATAACCTCTCTGTGTTGTCACCACTGGGTGGCACTGACATCCAGCTCTTAACTTCAAAGTCAAGTCTCATAATGATATTAACTGATTAAGCTTTTACCTGAAGTGTGAGTCAGGCATTACTTCACAGCCAGCTGAACACTTTTTGTCCCGTAGCCTGGAGGAAGTGAGCCGCACAAGCGGATGCAGCCGCGGGATGACGCACGATTTTATGTTTCCAACAAGACGGCAGAGACGTGGAAATCCCCCCTCTGTGGTTGACTTGAATTCCAGTTTGGGATTTGACTGAACCAGCCTGCAGGTATTGACTGACACACACACACACACACAGATGCAGACACTCTCTCTTTCACACACACACCTGAATCCTGAAACAGACACAAAAGCATGAAAATGAGTATCAATTTTGGGTGATACGAATCTGTAAAGAAACAGAGCAAAAGATCAAACTTACTTTTAGAAGCAGGTACATAAAGGTTAAATACATGTTGAAGCTCACAGCATTAAATGTAACATAATAAAGTGTCATAAGTCACCAGAAAACAAAGAACTTAATGTGTCCTGAGATCATTCTGTCTTGTCTGATTTCAGTGAACTGACCCTTTCATGACACACCATGTTCTGTTTGTGTAAGTCTTATCATGAGAGTAGAACCACACAGGAACAAAGCAGGTGAGCTGCACAGGTGAGACTTCAGGTATCACTAACACAGTATTAGGCCATTAGGGAAATGTTGCCCTTTCCTCTGATGCAGCAGTCACACGATACAGGACAGGACAGTCATGACAGTCTGTTCTCCATCTGACCATCACCGCCTCTGTGTGTGTGTGTGTGTGTGTGTGTGTGTGAGAGAGAGAGAGAGGGAGAGTGCTCTAAGGGGAACAGGTGTGTTTAGTTTGTGCATGTGCGTGTGCCCCCCATGAAGGAAGTGTGAGTACCACAGGACAGGAAGTTTGTCCTGAACAAAACCAACCATCTGCCTTATTAAAAGCTTTCAGCCTAAGTGTGTGTGTGTGTGTGTGTGCATGAACAAAAAGAAATTCTTTGATCCGTGGTGAATCATTGGTGATGCTTCGGGCCATTTTAGCACAAACAGGCATAGTTTGCATACGTGTCTTAAAATGAGATATCAAAACTGGCATCAACATGGTAATAAAATAATTCATAACAGCTCCTGGGTACAGAAGCTTTTGTTAAGTTAAAAAAACTTTATTAAACAATTTTTTAAGGCTCCATTTGGTGTTGACTGCAGTGACACCTGTGCTCAGAATTGGTTGTTTTTTTCCATTTCCCATGAGCACCATCACCAGCTGTTGTAAGCCTTAGCTCAAGGTGTGCATTTGTTTTGGAGAGCAGATCTTCTTTTTATCTAAACTTTTATTTGAAGACATATTTTTCCACTATGCTAAGGAACAAGGTAATGCATTTATTTGTAGTTTGAAACAGAAGAACAGTCAAACTTTGTAGTTTAGAGTCCAAAAGATGAGCAGATGATCTTTTTTTAGCTTTGCTTACACCCTGGTGCTCCAAAGCTAAGTTTATGCTAGAGACCCCCCAGCTATGGAACTCACTCCCACCTGACCTCCGCAACACTCAGTCCTTACCCCTCTTCAAATCCAGACTCAAAACCCATCTGTTTAAACTCGCCTACTCCCTCTGACCTTTCACCACCATTGCACTGTTTTGTATTTTAATTTATTGTTTTTTATTGCATTATATTGTATTGCTTGTTTTATATCTGTTTTAGTCATCTTTTAATGCAAATATTCTTGTAAGGTGACCTTGAGTGCCATGAAAGGCGCCCTTAAATAAAATGTATTATTATTATTATTATGCGTCTTCACGGCTCTGTGCGGGTAAATGATGTCATTTTTAGCAGCCTCACCCCCTTTCGCAGAAAGTTTCTGCGTCAGACACCTCTGGGAAATTTATAACTGCCAGACAGAGACACAGGAAACAACATGGCAGATAAACAGGAACTCAGAGTGTCTGAAATACAGGACTTTACATGATTTCATCACACAGATCTCCATGGTAACCATGTGATTAACGATTCCTTGTAGCCACATTTGTGAGGAATGGACTAAAAAAAGGTTGTAAATTTGGTTCAGAGATATGCAAACTCTCTACTGTAGTTTAGTAATCAGATAGATGTGTGTTTGTGATACGTTGCACCGTGCAGTTAAAAAATGGACGCAAACAGTTGCCAGTTTAAAAGCCACAGCGTTCTCTTATGCTGATTCGGCAAATCTCATTACCATGCATCATGTTGGTGCAGAAAGCATTAGTCAACCTTAAGACATTTACGCAACTACTATACAAATGCTGATAATGTCCTACCAGTGCTCATCTACCACCTTCAACCTCATCAAGCAGAGCAAACGTAACCTGGCTCTTCATTTTATTGATAGACTCTCAGGTTTGAATTGACCACTGCAGAATAACTGCTGCATGTGGACAGGAATGAACATTATCACAAACAGCTTAGCCTCTGTTTAAGCCTGTGCTCTATCACTCTCCTGTTTATCTTTCTGCTGCTCTGACCTCATTTTTCTGACAGTCAAGCTCCACCAATATTGGTGCTGGTAATCACTACTTTCAATTAGATTGTGCATTTATAGCAGGCAAATATATAAAAGTAAGACAAATCCTCACAGCGTCTTTAAATAGAAGCTTCAAAAGAATTCAGAATCACTTAAAGCACAACTGCAGCACTAAAACTGGTTAGAAACACCACAGATGGATCGAAAAAAGTCCCTCAGATTCATTTTGTCTCCACTTTGACCCCTTTTGTTCAGACAACTTGTAGCAACTAGTATCAATTAAGCTACAAATTTCTATTTGATACAATCACCTGCTTGGCTGCCAAGAGTGTTACTCCACATGCTTCTCCCCCGACGTCTTGGAAGTGTCAGTATATCTCTCTGAAAGACCAGGCGCTCTTTTCCATGAGTTCTCGGCTCTGATTATGCAACTTCATCCTACACTGTTCTTTAAAATGCCTTCAGGGAATGCTAACACTACTGTCAGGCTGACTATATCACTTCACTGACAACGCCTATGCCATGTGTTTTCACAACTCCAGTTTTGATAGCTGAAAGCAGCGATGCATAGCAACTAAGCCTCTTTAATTGTTAAGGTTTTCTGAGGTAATGTCACTTTGGAGAGTTTTCTGCCACGTCTTTATTTGGTGTAAATTTCTTTTTCTGGATGATAAGGTTTGCAAACGCTCATCGAAGTTGTGTTTTATCATTTAATTTCCAGAGTTTACCTGCAGGACATCTTATTCAGGACAATATTTTTAGCACTCATCCGTGGTGGAAAGAAATGTAAGGTCATGTCTCTGCAGGCATGTACATTTCCGCCCTTTTTTTTTTCCCTCACGACCCAAAGGGATGTGTGATTTTAAACACATCTGTGCGTCTAGTTTGAAAAAAACTCGCTTCACAACAACAGGTGTTCTTAACACGTGTTAATACCATATAATAATTCTGTGGCTTTTAGACATGCGGTCAGCTCCGTAGCTGGTGTTAAGAGTTGTTAGGAAAGAGCGAGGTCTGAGGATTTGTCCTCCAGAATAGGACATGCAGATGTGTTTGTCTTCTTTTTCAAGCTGATCGATGTGAGCTGCAGTTTGGCGGCCCCAAGTGGCAGTGAAGGTGAACTTTGACTTTTGGATATTTGAACTTAATTACCCTTTACCTGTCAGGTGGCCAGAGTGGAGGTTTTGGAGGTTGTGATGTCTTGTTTTGGTTCAGAAAGAATTCAGATAAGCTTCATTCAAAGATTTTAAAAGGTAAAACGATCAAATGCTTGTTTTACAGATTTGGCTCTTGCAGTTATTGATCTTGAATGTTGTGATTTTGTGCAGAAATGGCACATATTACAGAAAATTAAAACCTCTGTGTTCATACGCAGTGTGATTTCCCTGCTATTTCGTACCGAACATGTCAAACCAATACTGCTAAGTGTGGTCTATCATCCCCTCCAAACACACACACACACACCCACACATCCCTCCCCTGACAATTGTTTTGACCTTTGCTCTGAGGAAATAAGGCCGTCTGTGCTTGATGTGACAGGTTGGCACATCACCTGGATACAAGCAAATAAACGAGCAGAGGGAAAAAATATCAAGGGAACATTTCAAGCATTCACAGAGAGCTTTCAAAATGGAACAATGACTTTGCCCTGGGGGGAATAAGTGATCATGCTGGTATGTTTATATTAGACAGAAAGGAAGCCATCATTGTCATCACCAGTGATTTTCTCTTTCACGGCAAGATTTTGACAGTTGACTGTATCTTAATAACAATTCCCTCTATGTTTAAGTCAATTGTCACGGGTGATGCGCTTATGTAAACATTTTTCTTCACATAAAAAAGCAGGGATTTTTTTTTTCCTGTCAGGATTGAACTCTGTGGCTTCATCATGAAGAGTGTGAATGCTAAACAGAGCTATTTTTAACAAATGAAGTCCTCCTGTTCCATTTTGATGATTCTTGGAGTCACTTTTTGTAATTTTTTTGGCGTCGAGAGCATGTGACAGGCTCGGGATGTGGGGGGGGTTGTTCGCTCCTGGATTGGGAACACATCAGCAAAACAGACATCAGGGGAAGTGATTGTGTAAATTAGAGGAAGAGGTGGGGGAGTTCATCATCTATCTTCCCGTAAGCTAACCCTGGCCCAGTAAAACACAGCCCAGTTGGTACAGCAATAGGACATGCGGTTATTAATACAGAAGAGGGAGGTGCGCTCACCTCGACAAGCGCCAACACGCGAGCGCATTACCTCTACGGCTGCTATGGCAAAGATGTGAGCTGCATTCCTCTGCCCACAAACTCAGAGCTTGTTTCCCTCAACACAGAGGAGAGGCTTCTGAGTGTCAGGCTCAAATCTGGGGGAGTTTGAGGGTTTAGGGATTGGTACTCTGCAGTCACACTCCCAGGATCTGAACTTAGTTTTGTTTTTCACTCAGATTCAGAAAGGTAAAATAAAAAAGTAGCCAAAGCAACAGCCTTCTAGACTATAATGATAATAATTGAAGCTTTAAAAACCATGTTGGAGTAGCAAATACACTTTCAGTGATGGTTGAAATAGAAAATGTTTGACTGAAAGTTGTAATATTGTTGTGCAGCTCAGCGTTTTTTCAGAGGATGGTATTCCAAAAATGTCCGGAGAGATGCCAAGTTGTAAAACACTCACTGATTTTACTAACCACCAAAATCTACTGCTCCAGTATTAAACACTTTGTAAGTCTTCACAGGAGCTTCAATTTATTGAATCAACCAGAGTCAAAATCAATAAAAACCCTCTGAGAAAGTTAGAAATGCAGCTGCTTTGATCTGTGGTGGGTTGGTTCAGTTAGAAGAAATGATCTTGTCTACATTTCACCACAAATTAAACTTCCCTGAAAGGTTGACTTCTATTCCATCCATGTGGAAAGAATGAGCATTTTGACTCCGGATTCTTCTTTATTTATAGTGATTCGCTAATTAATGAGACAAAATGAGCTGTCAGAGGATGATGCAGAGATGTTTATCCAAAAAATGAAGCACCTCAAACAGAATAACCGTACCTGGTTCCATTTCTGTGGGTGCTGTGTGGATTTGAAATCTGGAAGCAGGCACCAAATGTGGCCTTTGAGTGTTGCTCAGAAAAATGACTCCAATTGTGACGATCAAGTCAAAGCTAACTGGATATTTTAACACCACTTTTTCTTGATCCACGCCCCTCAGTAAGGGTCTTGCTTGTCTACACTGCAAAAACTGAAATCTAAGCAAGTCATTATGTCTTATTTTTATTAAAATTTGTCTTACTATTCTTGATTTGAACCACATTTACTAGACAAGGTCATAAAAATGTCTCATTTCAAGTTTTTTAAAGACAAAAATGAGGTGTAAATTGCTTGTAACAAGTAAAAAAAAAATCTGCCAATGGGATAAGATAAAAGATTCTTGTTTTAAGACATCTTTCTAATTTCAAGAAACTTCCCGGGCGAATTCGTCTTATCCCATTGGCAGATTTTTTTTGACTTGTTACAAGCAATTTACACCTCATTTTTGTATTAAAAAAAACTTGAAATGAGACATTTTTATGACTTGGTCTGGTGAATGTGGCTCAAATTTTGAACAATAAGACAATTTTTACTACGAATAACACATGATGACTTGCTTAGATTTCCGTTTTTGCAGTGTAAATTCATGACGTTTGGAATGCCATCCAGGCTTTTTAGGATGGAGGATGCATTCACTGTTTCTAAAATCTTGTGGAGAGGGCACCCAGGAGGAATTCAGAAGAGCCAACATCACGTTCATCCATTGCAAACAAGTGATATTCTTGAAATCAAGCAGTCCTCACCTCAGGAACAAAGAAGTGAATGGAGAAGTGTTGAAAAACCAATTGGTAACACCATCATTCTTGTTAAAAACAAACAATATCTGGGTGTAAATATTGAGCATTTGATGGGCATTGTCACTGGGTTTTAGCCTCTTAGTGAAATGATGAGCAGGATGCCTCTAGATATGGATAGACCCAAGAGACTCAGGCAATTTCTTACAATGTCTCTTTCTATTTGATCAGTTTTTAATGTGTGGTGAATGTTTTAAGGGATTTATGTGATCACCAACTACTGCAATTGTTTCTCATCACCAGAAAAAAGGTTGATGGATACAGTTTTTCTACTTTTGGAAAATGTTTTCAGCCTGTCTTTTAATAGGAATCCCCATGTGAGCACAGGTAGTAGATTAATTTCAACTCACGTTTTCATTCTCCACCTCTTTGCATGTTTATCCCTCTGAATGCACATTTTTCTCTTTCACACGCACCTCTCCAAGATCAGCAGCAGCCTCGGGCACCTGCTTTATCATATTTTTGACAGACATCTCTCACTCAACCCAGCGCGGTTCAACGAGGCAATTTGTAAGTCCCCAAACTTCAAAAAGCTGATATCTGTAATGACCCGAGCCCCCGAGCTCTGAGAGGCGGTTACTGCACCTTACATGTTCTCTCACTTGACATCTTGCCCCGCTTAAACGGCGTGTTCTCTACCAGGTTTAAGCAAGGTGAAGGCTCCTTATTTGTGGAGAAAACTTTCCTGAGTTATTTTCACCATGAAAGGAAAAATGGTTTCCCAGTAGAATTGCAACTATTTGCCTTATAATCTTGAAAACCCAACACACTTTTGTCAGATTGCCCTCTAATACATGCTGCATCTATCTTGAAGCTGCTGTTATAAGTAAAAATAGATAGAAGACATTGTAGGAGATGAAATGTACAGCAGACTAAAAGCTGGGTTATGTTTTCCGCACGAATGTGACGTATAGTCAAGAGATGCGCAAGATCCATGCCTGAGATCGCCTGTGGCGTCTACACTTTTTTCCACTCTGCACAGTGTCAGTTGGCATCCGTTCCCAAACTGCAGGGGCAAACACCAGTCTACCACAGCGCCTAAAGTAGAGTGGTAGAAGTTTGAATTTGTTTATTTTTTTGCTCATTCCTCTCCTTTGCTGAGTGACAATTGGACACTACATGGTTACCACAGTGATCTCTATGTGACAAATCAGATAAATACCTGGGTTTTTGCAATTAGACACCAAAAGCGCAGGTTCGTCAGCATGTTGTCCACACAAATTTTTGAAAGGGGCGAAGCTGCCATAATGACATCATTTGTTTGCATGGAGCCATGTGGGCCTCGTGGATGTATCACGCATAAACCAGGTTTTACATCCAGTATAGGCGATGTTTACACCACAACAGTTTTAAGATGAAACGCAAAGGTATTGTTGCGTTTCAGCCTCTTGTTCACACAGAAACTGCATTTAATCCAACGTAAAATGGGAACTTTTTTAAATGGCCTCTACAGTGGAATTTTTTACTCTGCATTTTTGTGTAAATGCAGATTTTCTCACTGTGCTTTTTTGCAGGTTAAACCTCATCATGTAAACAGGGCCATAGATTCTGAAAAAGTATCAATTCATTTTGGGTGAATCCAAAGTCAGATTCAAGTATTGATTCTAGGTCAAGAAAGGGCCACGCTGACCTTCAATTTAATGAGGCAGTATAAACCAAGCTTCAGCCCTGTGATTGGTCAGCTGGGTAAAATGGTTCTTCTCAATTCTTATTGTTACAATTGTCCCCACTGGATGTGTACCCATGTAATGTTTATGAGCGTGTATGTCACTATAGAGAGGCTATGAGACAAACTTAATCAGGGTTTAAAAACACTCATATCTACTCAACCATGTGTTCCTTCTCTGCACAGGTAGAAAAAGCTGCAGGGCGTTTAATAAATATGATTCATATGTAAAGATGGATTTCATAAGAAGGCTACAGAGGACTGACAACTGGCATTGCAAAACCTTTCTGTGTCACTAATATGGGTTGAGCTAATGCATTTCTCGACCTGTCTTGCACTTTCACCAGCTCTGAACTGGGATTAGACCTGATTTACTGGTTTAACAGCTTTTGGTGAAGCTCTGCTTCTCCTCTTTTATTTTCTTGCCTAATCAATTGGTACAAATTAGCAGCGACATTAAAGTATCCAAAGCTGTGAATCCAACGACCTCACCAGCTGTTCTATGATGACTCACTGTAAGATGTTGTTTTGATTTAACACCACAATTTAACTTGATGCAGAACAAACTGAGCTCAGAGTTTGTGATGGTCTTTTGTAATATTTGTGTATTTGCTGTGTAACCTCTGTTGATAATGAGGAGCTGAAATTAAAGATCAAAAAGGTTTAGTTTTTGGATAAGAACATATTTATTGGTCAATTTCTGACCCACAATCTGAAACAAAATGTGTCACCCTGCAGAAAACAGCGCCCCACCAAGCAGGTTACACAATAAACAACCTGACCGTGTGTGTATTGATCACACTCCTGATTGTTTATTGCAGGGTGAAACTAACTTCTCATTATACACAAACAAAGGACACAGCTATTAAGCAACTGCTTTGCAATACTCATCTTACACCAACAAATGCATGTGCTGAAAGTGCCGATATAGGCAGCACCAAACTGGATCGTTTAGCTGATGTGATGCTGAACCTGAAATATGCCCTTTTACTATAAGACAAGCCACGATCTGATACTTATACTTTCAGAGATGTTTGCACAAGACTGGTGATTTAATCAAGTATTTAGATTGTTTCACGGGTATAAAAGTACCTCCACAGTTTAAGTTCAGCACCAAAATCCTGCACCACCCCAGCAGGCTGAGACAGAGAAACGTAATAAATGTTTTTTTTATCCTTTATTCTGTCTAAATTTAGCATGAGATGATGCAACGTCTCACATATTTGTGTAAAGGAAATGGCGTAGGCACGAGCAAAAAAACAACCTCAGCCATATCAAAGCTGGATGGGTGTGGAAGGGTCCGGCCTTTTCCTCGGTGGGTGGAGGTACCAGCCTGCCTCTCTTTGTACATCTTACATCTGGAATGGGCACTTTTTTTTTTCCTTCTCTTCTCTAAATAACATCTGCAGCTAGAAAGCCAGACAGGTAGTTAGACTTGATTGGTCATGGATGGATTTTCTCTCTCTCTCCCTCTTTTTTTTTCTATCCTACAAAGCCCAGAGGCTAGTATTTCACTGATTACAGAGTCCCTCCATTTGAATGGTCGTTTGTGTATTGTCAGAACAAAGGGGCGAGCGGCCTCTGAAGAGGTGCTAGACAGGGGAATGGATTGGGCTCAGCGATTAGGATGAGTGGAACTGCAGGTTCAGGCTAGCTTAGCAGAGCTGAGGCAGCTCAAGGAGGGACTCCACTCCAACTCGCTGTGGGACCTTTCGTGACAGGGGGAAGAGGACTTGTGTGCAGCTGATGCATTCCTCTGTGACTTATTCTCAAACGCTAATTGTCAGAGAGAACATCGGGAGTTGTATAATGATCAAACTGAGCTCTTAAATTGTATTGCTGGACTACTTAGTCCTGCAAAACTGAAACTCAGGTCAGGATTAAGGTCCTGAGCTCCATGTAAAATAGTCATTTTCACCATAAAACATAAAGTGGCACATGCTAATCATCAGCAGCACATGAACATGCATGCACGTGTAAGAGCCCATCTTAACAGCTACGCCATCCTCACACTTTTGTATATTATTCTTAACTCTGTGATGTAATATCTGTGTCCTAGTGTCACACTTGGACACACTCATATTCCTGTTCCACCCTCCCTGCTCGGCAACTCCAGACTCACAGTCAGTATTTTTAAATGCACAGTTAAGTCAAGATATTGGTGCGCCATTTGAGGAAAATTTCTTGTCCCAAAATATAAGCTTTTTTCTCTTTTCACAAAAGTCATCAACAAACACGTTAACAACAGGCAACAGGATTGTTTGTGGAACACTACAGGGTTCCTACACATCCTTGAAAAGTCTTAAATTCATTGAAGTGTTATAATCTGGTCTTAAATAAATCACCAAATGTCTTAGATTTGTCAGGGCAGGATTTGTTAATGTCTTTTTTTTTACAGGACTTTTCAAGAAGGAGACTTAGAGTGGATACTGTCTTAAAAGCTGCTGATATAAATTATTATCTGCATCCTTGGTCACTATTTAAAATTTTACATACAGCCATTAATCAGATAGAATCACTTTATGTTCAATAAACAGATAAAAAGTGAACTTGGATGACTCTCATAGAGAGAATACAGCAGGATACCCCAATCATCAACTATATTTATGTGTTTTTGGTCTTAAATTTCATTGAAAGTGGCATTAAAAAGGTCTTGAAAAGTCTTAAATTTGACTTGCTGAAACCTGCAGGTACACTGTAGCAACACCTGGACAGATACAGCTCTGAACCTTTGGTACATGTATCTTTCATTTTGGTTTTTAATTATAGGTCAAAACCCAGTAAACTGTCACACAATCAAAATTAGGTTCAGTTGAGTCTAGAAAATTTAAGCAGAAATCTAAAAAGTGAGAATATTTGGGTCTACCTTAAGAAAACTAACAGAGGAACTGTTGGATTCTAAGAATAATATATGTTTTTTTAAAATTAGCTTCATGATTATTTAATTATGACTTTCTTAAGATAACACCACTTTGTTGTGTCAGCCCAACCTGCAAAAATCAAAGTTTCACAGTTAAGGAGGAGCTTTCAGACGGCTCAGTATTCAGATAAACTTCAGCCTGACGGGTTCGAGCTTTGAACACTCACTTAGTACCTCTCACCCCTAACATGAAGGTAACGACTTTAAAGCCAAAGTCCTCATCAAATTATGTGGCTGAGTCTGGGTCACACTCTTGGTGGGCTTCGGCCTTCTTTTGATTGTAAAGCATCACCTTTCCAAAGCTGTTTCTGAGCCACTTTTTCATTGATTTGAGGCTTTTGTGTCCTTAATGAGATCAGTACCAGGCTTTTCTGAAGGTTTCAAGATGCTGAAAAATAGAGTGGAGTTGCAAGATGGTTTTAATTGTTGACAAATGACACATCTAAGCTGTTTTACGCCACATTGCAAACAACCAGACCCTTCATTTGGTAAAAAACAATCATGTGTTCTTCAACTCTGGGAGGAAAAATAAATGAAAGCGCTGACAAAGAACACTTACATCATTTTACTTCTCAGACTTTCAGCACCAGTCCACCCAGCTCTGATGGCTTATTATGTCATTAAAACTCAACTCAAGTCTGAGAAAAGAAACAAGCTGTTTGGGTTACCTTTGCTCGTCCAAGGGGCTCGAAGTTTAAGTGTCAAACGTGGTCCAAAAGTGCTGAAAGATTGTTTTATGATTGTCAGTTGGCACATTTTCTGTGCTGAATAACGACCAAAAAAAAAGTTACCCAAGCAACTGAAGTTTGTCTTCAAAATTCAAGTTAATTTGCAAGTTTGCACTCAGCAACAAGAGATCTCACGCTTTCAGTTTTCGGTCTTTTGAGGACTCCCCTCCTGGATGACATGAGGCGAAGCGTCATTAACGTCAAAGCGGCAGCTGAAGTCAGTGGAAACATTAATGTGCTCTGTGTGTACCCTGGTGCTCAGGGATGAACTGTTGAAGAGCGATGCTTTAATTTTCACCCTTCACTCCCACCACCTCCCGCACCCAAACTCTCTGGCCTCTTCCCTTCAAGGCAAAGCTAAATGGCCCTTAATGACTCCATGCAAACAACGTGTGACGGGGGACAAATTACTGAAACACTTCCCGCTTCTTTCCCTCCTCCCTCTCCTTCAGGTGATACTTGAATGGTTTGTGAGGTAGCTGGCTTTCTGCACCCCCCCTCCCTTTTCTGGCTCCTCTCTCTGTCACCCTCCACAATGTTGAGGTGTCGCGACCCTGTTGCGACCCAAACCTCCGAGTTAGCCGTTGGACGTCAGTAGCCCGCAGAGGGGCACGGTTAACAGCGTGAAAAGGGATGTGGCGGGGGTTGGGGTCAGCGTATCCTAATGGGGTGAGGCTGATTCCAGCGAGATGAGAGGAAGAGAGCCGTCCCCGTTAAGGTCTCACACGCTTGTCGGCCTGTGACTCCTTGTTAAAAAAAGCCTCCTGGGTGGTTTATATGAGCCAGTGGTCACCCCTCAGCATCAATCGCCTCACCTTGAGGGTTGAATGGGACACATGCACCCCTCCCGACGACTACCCACCCCTCTTTTGCATCCCTGGCACCCCTCCTTCCCTTTAAGTCAATATGTCCGTGTCAGAGATGAAAGTGCAAAGTGGGAGGGACGCGGAGGGGGTCCTGACACTAATGTAGTACATTGGGCTTCACTTACTGATCTGCCAAGTTCTTTTGTCAAGCCCTAAATGCCTGCTAGGACCCTTTGAACCGCGGAGAGCTCGCCCGCCCTCAGAAGCCTCCTCCTTTTGCTTCAATGAGATATCCTCGCTGGCATTCATTCCCACAGTCCCGTCGCTGCGGACAGACACGCATAGCTGCACGGGACGCAGCAAGGTTCAAATTCAAAGGCTTGAAAGGAGTCTGGGAGTCGTCTAAATAACATCACTCGCCACTTTGACTTTAAAGCAAAATTTTGTGTCATCAGAATTGAAATAGAAAAGAGAAATTAGACTGCTGGAGATCACCTCAGGCAGAGTTTGAATCTGTGGTTTGGAAGCACTTTCATTGGCTGCCAAGCACAGCAAGCCAGGTAAACTAAGACCTTTAACTTGCTTGTTTTTCTCACTCCCTCACTCTTGTCAGCTAATCTCTGTGGGTAACCTTATCCCAACTCTTGAGTGGTTTGCCCCCCTCCTCCTCCTTCTCCTCCCTCCAGCTTCAGAAACTGGACGGTGAAACAGCTCTCCTCATTCATAAAGCTCACTCTTGTTGTGCTCGACCTGCGGCATTCCTCATTTGATCAATTCTGAAAACTTTTCTCCAATGATCTCTAATTTCTCAAATGTTACTCTTTTGAAAAGGATACTCAGTTTAAGAGAAGTTTAATAATCTATCTGAGGAACATATTTGATCTTCACAATAATCAGATGCATGTCTCAAAACTTTTGACATCATTCACTTAGTAAGTTTGTTTAAACTGTTTGAATTCAAATCTGCTCCCTTAGTTTTTTTTCTAAATATTTGATTATTTAATGGAATATAAATTTCAATAGGGCATTAACTTTAAGTGCTCTAGGTTACTTAATTTTAGCAGCTATTTTCACTTAATGATGCTTGAAAATCTACAAGACTGGGACCTAAAACTCCAGCTTTGTTGCCTTGATAGTAGACAAGAACCACTTAACTCCCCTCACAGTTGCACAATCTGTTACCTACATATCCTTGGTGGAGAAACTTCGATAGTGCTAAGAAATAGATGGATATGTGATACTAATTTTTAGTTGTCAAGGAGGCCAGTAACCAATATTTGGAGCTGATATTCATTTGCAATACAAGTGAAAATACTGGCGTCAAAATTTTGAAGAATAAAAACTTATGCACTTTCCTCTGAAATGCTTTTGAGCATGTTTAATAAACAACTTCCAGGCTCAGGAGCATGTCTTATGTGGTTCAATGAAAAATTAAACTGATATTCAGATTTCAATATAACTGAGATATTATTTTATCTTTTAAAATCGTTGTTTTAAGTTCGAGGAAATGCAAAATGTGCAGTGAGTTCTCAGGATTATTCCCCCCATTGATGCTGTGAGTGGGACAATGCTGCAGAAAGAGAGGATTAAAAAAAGAGGCTGATGCTGATATGTGGCAAAATACTGAATATCAGCCTGGCTCATAATCAATCTATACTTAATGCAAAGAAGATTAGAGTTGGATATGAATAATAAACATGGTCAAATCATCAATAGACTTCAAATGCATGTGCTACCTTTCCTTCAATCTCTGAAACTATAGAAGATCTGAAAGAACAGATTATCATCTCTGTGCAGTATGTTTTCTTCCATGCAGATAAAAATGCAGTCTGTAATATTAACTCTTCAGCTCAATCTTTCATAACCCCAAATCTGCAGCAGCAAAACCTCTTTTTTCATTCATCTTACTCCTCCACATTTTTCTGTTTTGGTTGTTCCTTTTGTATTTGCTTTGGTATTCCCTTTTTTTTTTTTTTTACCATAAACAACATTGCTTTGACAGGGTGCTGGCGCATCTTTATTAAGTCTCACAAAGTTTTGAATTCATGTAGCTAAAATTAAGGCTTTAAAATCTCTTAAATTCATCACAGATGTTACACGCTGGTCTTAAATACATTAGTGAAAGGTATTAAATTCTTCACGGCAAGACTATTTAACGCTAAATATATATTTTTCTTTTCTCAAGGGACTTTTGGAGTATATGAGATAAAGAAAATCTACTTTCTTACAACCATCTGATATAAATTATCTGCATGCTAGGTAGTCATTGAGTGACACATTATGCTTGGATTGTAATACAGCAGAATCCCCTAACAACATTCTATATTTATTGTGTTTTCTGACTTAAGTTTTGTTCAAGGTGGCATTAGAAAGGTCTTAAAAGTCTTCAATTTGACATGATGAAACCTGCAGATACCCTGTACACTTACATTTTTCATAACAAAAGTGTGCAACATTTCAATTCTGCAGACTTTTTCTGTTTTGGTTGTTTCTTTTTTTTTCTTTGTTGTCGCTTTGAACAGGAACAAGCAGAATATCAGTTTGCTGTAGCAGTGGTCTGGTGTCGTTTATAGTTTATTTTAGTCAGTCTAATCATACATCATGTAGGAAGAGATGCATAACTTTTGTTAACTTTGATTCCTTTTGTGCCACACTTTAGCTGACATTTCTTCTGCCCCTCTGGCTCCTGATTGGCCGCCTGCCAAAGCGACCCATTGTCCAGTCAAGTGCACTGCAAAAGCATCCAACAACTGGCTTTAGGCCATCACTTTCTGCATTTCCCACACCCTTAATACTGATAAAATGATGCAAGTCTTCCCCTCAAAAACACCCAGCATCTTCCCTTCATTGATATGTAACGTCCCTGTAAATCACAGGTGACCACATCCAAGCCCAATGCTGCGCTCCATCCTCTCAGTTGTGGATTCACACTCATACTACGAGAAGTTTTGTGCTTAAAAGAGGTGATGAGTGAATCTGTTCTGCTGGCTCTATCACAGTCAGAGTGCTAATTGCTGTTTATCATCCTGCCTCCTTTAAATCAATTGTCAGGTGCTTTTGTTTTGCACTCTGAAGGAGAAATCTGTACCTGTGGTGAGCAGCAGCTAATGTAAGCCTCATTTGATCCAACAGAGCCTTGTATTTGTAAAGAAATCATCAAACCATCTTTCCGGATAATTACTATTTGCTCATTTCTGCTGTGATTTCCCTCCCTGAGGCGGACAAGGCTAAATTAGTCATGCTTTAAATGATACTATACATCAGTTGTGTTGGAGGGATTATTAAAGTGCAGTGTGGTTGGCAGGATCAAGCCCTCTTGTTAGGCAGTCAGCCATGAATCACAGAGTAAACCCACATCAAGCCACTTTATCCACATTTGTACCTGAACACAACACAAATGATCTGACTGATTCCTTGGATATTTTCTGGATTATTTTAGTTTATTTTGATCAGCAGCTGGAGCCCCCCTCTCTCTGTGGGGGGGCTCTTTGAAATCTCCAACATGGGAAGTTATGTATGTAATCATTTAGGATGGTTTTGAATATGAAAGGGACAGGAATGCCGAGGATCCAGTTTTAATGGGACAATAAAGACGAACCACAAAGCTTTTCTTTTTCTTTTTTTTTCTAATGGCAGAAGGGATGTGGGCTCACTTTACTGCTGCCAGCTCGTAAACGCATTCACACCTCTCTTTCATTTAAATGCAGGATAAGTTATAGCACATTATTGAAAAAAATCGAGGTCGACAACAACCTGCATTTGAATGGTGTCTGGGAGAGACGAGGCCAATCCACAAACCTGCAGCAGCTTAAAAAGCACAAATAACTGAGGGAGAGGATCAGTTTCTGTAGCTGCTGCAGCAAAGCAACTTCTTCTTTCACCTGACTATTCATACCTGCTTAAAAATAATAAAGTGTTAATTTGCGCAACAGCTCAGGAAATGAAAAATCTAAAGAGTTAAATCATCCCTCAAACAACGAGGCTGTTACACAGGTTGTTTTTATCCAAACTGGTTCAATTCCCAAACTCTCACTCCGTAAGATCGAAAAAAAAATCTAATTCTCAACGCCCCCCAAAAACAAACCCAAACTCTCTTCTCCTCCTTGTCCTTGTTCTCTCTTTGCGCACTGTTTTGCCCACCGAGAGGAAAAAACCCTCTTCAAGCTGATGGTCTCTCTAAGATTACCCTATCAGGTGCAAACCGCTGACATGTTTCCACCCACCAACAACAAAAAAGCCTCTCTGTGCCCAAATCTAAAGCCGCAGACGCACAAACACCACTGACAGGCACTGCTGCGCCATCATCAGCCCCCAAACCTCTCTAGGGATCCGCTGCTGCTGCTGCTGTCGCTGCGATTTTCATTAGAGTTGTTTTTGAAAACTTTTCAAGTGAGCGCGGATGACTTTCTTTCCTCGCTTTTAGCGACTCTTTGGTGAAAGAAGAAGGGCGTTTTATTATCTCCAGCATTTCCTCTCCAGCACTTGATAGAATAAAATGACCCATGCAAGGTGTAGAAATCCCCCGCAGGTACGGACGGAGCTGAGGAGCCTGTGATCTCTGGAGGAGCAGGATTGAGATTGCGGGTCACTCACTTGGTTATCGGTGCGTAAAACTCGCAGGATAATATATTTCGCCGAACGGATTTGTGGAGAGGTTGAATTCTGAATCCTCTCCACGCTTGGCACCAACACACGGAGACGTTGTAGGATTTCGGGGAGCGGAGGAGACTGAGCTGAGTAAAAAAGTACACTTCTGGATAATCCCCCTAACAAGGAAGCACCAAATGTTGCACCCTGTAACTCTGCTGCTGCTCTCCTGTGATCTATCCTTACACTGGGATTCAATCTCTTACTTACCCCCGGAGTTGTGCGCGTAAAGGACGCGCAGGGGGAGCGAAAGCAAGATAGAGGGGGCGATTTCGCCAACCTTTCCTGGGGCTCTAACTCGGTGGAAGCAGGTGTATTTCAGGTGTACTTCTGCGAGTCAAGATGTCTGTGCTGCCTTCGAGGTTCATATACGTGTAAGTGTTCCACAACTCCGTGTGCCTTTGGCACATAAACTCGTACATTCTTACCAATAGAAGTCGCCAAAAGCTTCATATTTACGCATTGCCTTTATCCAGGTAGGCTGCGTTTATTCTTCATGTAATTGCCTGTGTGATTCACTCCCCTCCTCTCTCCTCTCTCCCTCTCTCTCTTTTCTTAGGTGTTTACATTTTCTGGTCCTCTACTTCCAGCTACAGGTATGTTTACCCCCACTTTTAACTTCTCTTTTGTGCGTTTTTGTGCGAGTGCATGACGCTGCGCTTGTTTTAGAGGCGAATAGTCCTGATGAAATGTGTGTGAGGTTTCTCAAAGAAAGTCCCCGCGACGCCGGGTGGAAAACAACACTTCAGTTGTGAGGAATCAGACGCAAAAGACGTCGGCCCGGCGCTTTAAAGGCCACATTTTACGCAAAAGTGAAAATTTGTGTGAAAAATTGTTCAAAACTACTGCAAGAAATTTACCGAATATATTTTATGAAGGGAAATACAATTTATAAAAAACTGCATAAAAAAATAAAACCACTTCTTTATGGACATCATCCCTTGATTCCAAATGGAGCCGCAAAATCAGGAATTTAGAGATTGAATTATAAAATAATGTGCATTAAACTGGGTGTGAAGTGAGTTCAGAATAACTTTTTTAGAAACTAATTTTATATTACGGGAAAATCTCGTGCGTAAAGCCGCTTTTCTCTCTATTATTCACCGGGCTGAACCATTTAACCCCTCCATCCTCAAACGTTTCATCAAACCTGTTGTTTTTAATTTGGAGTTCAAGTAGCAGTTTCCGTATTTTACAACAGGATCGTGTAGTAAATATTTTGATCCCTGGGGTTAAAAAGCTGTTCCCTGAGCAGCTGGGCTCGTTTGGCGCTTGTTGCCTCGCTTTTTATTAGTTGCGTCTCACTTTGAACAGTAATCATTTGCAGGCATCCACTCATCTAATTGCGCCGCTTTGATTCAGAGACGATGCAGAGAGCGAGCACACGCTCTCCCCTCATAAAGCTATCTGATCAATTTATTGGAATGACGTGTTTGAGCGTAATTCATCCCACAAAACTGTTATAATCTTTAAAAACAAAATCCAACCAGATTTTTCTTACATGATTGCGTCTTTAAACTTTAAAAGAAAACCTGAAATAATCATATTTTGTGAGAGAATTGGTTGACATTTGACCTCTTGGAGCTCTGCAGGAGGGGAATATTTGTTTATTGACTGAATAAAACATTTTTGCTGCTGCCTTGTTCACCTTTTGCTTCAAATCCAAAATGAAATATTACTCTAATTTTATAATCTGGGTCTTTTAAGGATTAAATTTGAGACAAAGTATTTAAAAAAATAATAAAATGTAGGTTATATAAGCCTCTGATTATTCCAACAGAGCTAGCACAAACAGAGCTGTAGTGTGCACATCACTCCTCTAGTTATGTAGTTGCAGTGTGGCCTTAAACATGCACCTAAAGCACCAAATCTGAAGTTTTCTGTTTTGTTTTGGTTATTAAAAAGTCACACAGAGACTTCTTGAGAGCTCACAAGCTGATGAAGAACTTAAAATCACATTCTTCTTCCACGTTGTTGACCTCCTGCTTCTCTACGTGCAGCTCACGGCTCCTACATGTCACCCCGTGGTTGTGATCTCATGAGAAAAGACAGTTAAAAGTAAACTTTTTTATGCACCGCCAACATGTAAGAGTGTGTGATTGTGTGTGTTTTTGTGCATATGTGTGTGTGTGTGGAGCAGATAGCAAGGTGTATCTTAGATGGATGCGACAACTAAGCTTCCTGGGTAAAGACGAGTGCCAGACTTTTGAAGTTTCAACCATATCCGTTTTCATGCTGTGTCTTTGAAGAGAGGAGACAGCGTGATAAAACACTGTTGTCGCTGCTGCTCACCTCAGCCATGTGCTTAGGCTTGCCTTTCTCTTGACGCAAAATGCAACTGTCTACCAAACACACCTTTATGTTTGTTTAGAGATGGGGAGATTTGGGATAAATCCCGTAGCAGCCTGGTGAGGCTACGCTGTGTTGTGTGTTACTTTTTTCCTTCCTGTGAGGGAGAGAAATGACAACACATGACACTGAGGTTTAGATGCATTATTTACTGATTAATTATCAATCTGCCAACAGTGTCTAATATCCAAGCTGGATGTTTTAATCCTTTTTGAAACGTCATCTTTTGGTGCCAAACTTTTTTCGAGCGTCCATCAATCACACATCATGATTTCTTGGGAACAGAAGTCCTGCTGGTGACAGTTTTCCTTTCTTTGTTGTGACTCCTGCTGCTCGCTTTCTGCACTGTTAAATACATCTTGTTGTTTCAACATTTTAAAAAAGGCTGCCTTAAAATTTCATGTCAGGTCAGAAATCAATTTTGTTGTTCTAATGCCAGAAGTTATCTTGGTTGAATAAGATGTCGTGTTAACCCTTGGTTGATTTAGGCTTGTTAGTTAACTTTACTTGTTTGAAATAATCTATTTCAGCTCAATTAAACCTCTCAGTTATGTTAACCTTTTGTTTTTGTTTATCTAAATCGTTTTCATTGGTGAGTTTTTTTAGCTCTTCAGATTTAAACAGTCAGCAGGTCTATGTCACAGAAGTCAAACAAGCGGTGTGTCTATATCATTGAGCAGTGCCGTAATGAATCTTACCAACGTACAGCAGGGTCTCATATTTACTGCGTTTCCTCCTCACTCTCAGTGTAACTGTTCGGTTATAATTCCCAAAGGCTTTCTGGGTATTACTTGAAAGCTGTAGCTTTGCTAAACAGCTGGGAGGGGCTGATACAATGATTTCCAACCGTATTTGGGCCATCACTCCATTTTTACATCACAAATTTTCCCCAAAACATTTCCTTTATAGAATAAATGTTGCAGCAATGACATTTTTTACACTTACTGCTCATCCAGCTGTGAAATTTTGTTCTTGTTCTTTATCTCAAAGCGTCTTTTGAGCTGGTTAGGTTTCATACTCTAAGCAGACAAGAAGTTACCGCATAAACTTTTCAGCTTCTCGTCATCCCTTTCAATGGCTTCAAGGTTTTTTTTATTATCCTCAGTGTTGAGAGATAAACAAAACACTACAACAAATTAACCCACAATATAAAAAAATCTGAAAATTTCCGCTAAAGAGTTAGAGTCAGGGAAAGCTGAATCTTTGAACATGTATGAACTCGAAAAATGTGTGACTACATAAGCTTAGGAATTTTCTAGTTTCCTTTATCGAAAATTTATTTGCTTTTATTTTTTTTAAGAAGCTGTTCTAGTGTATTTGTTCTTCTTGGATCTAGAATAATACGCTAGAGATTCCCAACTCCTGAATGTTTAAGCATCAAATGTACAAGCTTAAAAATGACCTATTGTTGTTGCAGCGTTGTGTTCATGTTCTACAGCTTGAATACATTTTCTGATGGTTTTAAAAACATAGTTTGAGTGCATGTGTTTAGAGAAGTTATTCCCTAAAATGTTAAATCTGGTTATCAAGTTGGGATGTGGTGAAAAGGAGAGGACTCTGAAGTGGTTAGATTCTCACTCGAGGGTGACGACAGGCTCAGGAATATGTTTTTAAAGCCATAAAAAGTTCTGGCCTGGAGGACAAACTTCGCCCGGTTGTCATAGCCATGCAGATGTTTCATGCAAGTTGTGTTGCAAGTTTGGAATAGTACTCTGAATAATTGTGTCCTGCAATTAAAAAACAAGGAGCCACTCTGGGAACTCTTGTGCAAGTCAAAGAGCCAATTGAGCTGTCACTAATTCTGATACCTTCGATTTGAGACGAGAGGAGGAATTGATTTCCATGGGAAACACTAGTCATACTCTTAAACTTCCCAGAAGAAATAAAATAAAATAAGTGTAACATGAGAAACACTTTCTGCATATTACAGAGTCATCAGAAATGTGGTCTGGAAGTCAACACCAACACTTGAAATGTGTTGCATTGAGTGGGCATTCTGATGTCCAGCAGCTTATTTTTCACACTGTCTGATGCCAAAAGTAACATTACGGGCGTGTTTCTGAAACGTCAAGATACAGAAGCCGTGTCCCAGTTCAGGGACTGGATCCTCTAAGGACTACATTTCTAGACTCAATACGTCATATTGAGCTGATTTGTCCAAAAGATGCCTGATGCTGCATCCTGAGACTTTACTGACATTAACAGGTCACATCTGAACTCGCTGTTGGTTTCGTTTTGGGGCGGTATCATCTGGTTCATGAGAGGCATCAAGAGTCTCCATTAAGTTTTTTCTCATGTACAGATTTATTTTTCCACTCTCAGCTTAAGGATTTGTTCTTTCAAGGCCACTATTTCCCATCATGTTTTGCTACATGCCATTAATTTACCCAGGGTAGAATAACAAGTACTCGGGGTATGTAATGTGTATATAATTAGCCACCTGAGAACAGCCACATAAAAAGCCATTACTGTGCAATTACCACACCATACAGCTGGGGAAATGGGATCTTGGCGTGAACCGAGATTCCAGGGCTTCTGAAAGTATATGTTTCCTCGCGCTCTTCCACATGTAAGCTTGACACAGTTCCGTCTCTGACATGCCGTCGAGCAGCAGCGATTTCCTCTGGTCCGAGGTGACTCATAAACAGCAGGCGAGTGGATTCTCAGAAGGTGGATTTGGACCATTTCATCCCACAAGAGCGTTTTTGCGGTTGGAGGTGCCTCTTGCCATCTTTCAGTCTTGTCTTCCGCCTGCTGCATTTCCTAATTTATGGACCTGGCTTGGCCTGAAGGCAGATATTTGTTTGATGATAGTGCAACAGGTCTGGATGCTTCAGGTGTATAATTGCTGGTGGCTTGCTTGCTTGTGGAAATGGAGTACAGGTTTCTCAATATCGCCCAGGGCGCATAGTATCCTGCTAACTCAGAAGGAAGCAGCAGAAGGCTTCTACTATTCGCTTTGCACTTGTTCTGTTGGTTTTTCACTCAAACGGTGACTTCATTAACACGTCTTGTAGCGTAGTTATCACCTTGTAAATGCAATGCATATAAAATGTGCTGGTTTAAAGAGGAAAGAGAAACATTAAAATGCCACAACCGCAAGTTCTGGGTTCAGTAATTCACCCCCGAAGCAGAATTTTTTGACACAGGGCCCATAAAAGCAAGAGCACAAATTACTATCAACACCTGTGCAGTGACGGTCTTTCTCTGTTTCCTCTCTCTGCTTTCCTCTGTCTCACACCTCTGCACAGGAGTCCCAGCAGAGCTCCGCCGACTTCAGGTTTTACATCGAGAACCACACGAGGAACCCGGACGACCTGAGCCGGAAGCAGGTGCGGATCTATCAGCTGTACAGCAGAACCACGGGGAAACACGTCCAGATCCTGGGGAAGAAAATCAACGCCAACGGAGATGATGGGGGCAAGTATGGTATGGGAGAACTCCTGTTCATCTCACCTTCACACTTCAGATAGTCGAACGCATCACACAGATTTGAGTCCTTGGAGTGAGGCGGTAGATTTGGCTGCTGATGTGTTTGTCTTTGGGGACTTTTCTGACTGGTTTGGATGAAAGGAGAGATTCTGAAACAGCAGTGACGGGGGTGAGAGAAAGCTGTATTATCTTTTATGTTTTTAACCTCAGTGTGGTTTAAAATGCTTGTTACATTAAATGTGGAGCTTTGAACTTCTTTATCTAATTGTGATTTTAACATTTGAAGCATGAAGGGGACAGAAAGTGTGTGTCGGATGCACTTTTCTCCTTGGATTTAACATTTTCTCACAAGTCCACGCTTCTGTCTACTTTCTGCACGGACTTGTTCACCACCTCGAATCAAAACAACCCTTGCAGATGGGTAAATTGATGGTCAGCGACGCCGACTTTGATGCAGTGGCACAAACATAAGGCAGTAGGACTGGTGTTGTGCTCTCCCGCTGATATTTTGCTCATAACAGCTGACTCACGGCTCCAAAATTGCTGGTCTTGAATGCCTCTGAGTGAGTGTGTTCAGTCGCAGATGCGCCGAGGCGAAGTTTCCTCACTGCTTGTTAGAGCTTGAGTGGAAGCAGATCCAATTTTTCCCATGAGGCCTTGCCAATTCCACCCTCTGCCCCTCCCCCTCCTCGTCTACCTCCTCCTCCTCCCCATCCAGCTGCAGTACCTGGCACCTGTGAACTCCTTTGCACTCACTAATAATAATCAGGAAGATATTTTCTTTGCTCTAATCCACTCTCAGTCGCTGCAGCTTTATGGCGCAGGGATTCAAACCACAGCAGAGGAAATATATAGCTGCGATATCGAGTTTTGTGATGCATCAGTGCTGCAAAGTGCAGGCGTGGTTATTCTTCTAAGGTATTAGAGAATCTAATCCATTACTTTAAAGAGACTAGAACAATCCGTTTTCAGTAATTGCAAAGGACATTTTTCATTTTTAAGAGAGCAGAACAATCTTTTCCAGAAGAATCTGTTGTAAATGGCGCTTTTTGTCTACTTGGAGCAAATGCTGGGTCAATGCATAGGCTTTTAAACTGATTGATGCTGCAAAGTGGATTTTTAGCAGTTTTTTTTTTGACTCGTGACTTCATACTGCAGCCAGAAGCCTTGCATCATTCATACAACATCATAAAATTCAAGTTCAAACTTCTATGAACTGTTCGTGGCTCCAATTTGGCCCCTCTCAACAATCAGCTTCAAAATTTTGATTCAGAAACAAATGGGGAACATCATCCATATATTATACCAAGTATGGCTAAAATAAAATGTATTCACAACAATATAGAGCAACTTTGGAGGATCTGATGTTTCTGTAAATATTTTCATCTTTGATCAGATTTTCTTAAAGCTACTGACCACAGAAGCTGGAATTTTATTATTATACATTATTCATCTCAATTTACAGCAAAGCTTTGTGAAACCAGCAGTGGCAAGGCTAACAATTCTTATCTTTTTATGCCTGTGTTTCCTTCACTTTGGTGCAAAATATAAGCATTTTTTCAGAGGTTTATATTAGATACAATTGCAATTTACTGGTGTTTCCACTACGACTAGAATTGCACACAACTTGAGTCCCTCGAGATTCAATTTCTGGAAAGTTGAAGAAGGAAGGAGGAGTGTAACCAGCAGTAACCATGGATACCACAAACACTTGAGGAGCTGAACTGTCACTTTGGTAGATGTTACCATTGTTGTGGATGTTATCAATATTTAAATATGAACGCCAGAGCCTGTATGTGTGGTAGTGGCCACGTACTACGGACCTCTGAGAGAGGATCATGGGAGAAGCGTCTGTTATCTACGTCTGGTGACGTGTGTTACAAAATAAAGTGTTTCCATTGAGCTTTTAAGATGAACTTCAATATTGGAATTCCTGAAAAACTATCTCATGAGAGCGTGAAAACTCTCCAACTAAATTTGAGAAGATTTTCTAAATTTTGATGTTTCCATTACCATTTTTTATTTGGCTTATTTAGGTTTTGTGCAATTCTAGGTGTAAAGGAAATGCAGCTATTAACAGCACGCCAAAAAAAAACTTTTGCTACCTATTTAACCGCAAATATTCACAGCAAGTGATGCATGTAAGAGTTAGAGAGGAAGATTTTCAAACAAGAAGTACTTCTCACAAGCCCACAGAAAAAGATCAGTAAGGAAATCAGAGGTATAAGTTTGTCCACAGGGGGCGCCAAAATCAACCAACATTAAAAGTCTCCTGAAACAGCTTTAAGCGTTGACTCGTTAAAGTTATCAAAACGACCCCCGAAACAGTCTTCAGTAATAAACAGCTTTGAAATCCTTAAAGATATGAGCATGTGGATACTGTGTCATTCAAATAAAATCCCCCTACTGTGTATTTTAGGTTCTGTTTTTGTAATTTCACCATCAGCAGCACCACATTTCTGACTTTCATGCCCTTAGAAAGCCTGCACTGGGCTCCTACATTCACAGATAAAACAAAAATTTGGTTTGGACGGCGTCACAGACAAAAGATAACTTACAGTAGGTGGGGAATATTGCTTTATCTGATGTTTTGGGTTGAGGCTTCATATTTGAGGTTGAAGTTTGGGTCCAGTAAAGAGTGAGAAGGCCAAAGTGTTGTCAGAGGACTCCTGATTTGACTTGCAGAGATTTTTTTTTTCACTCTCTGTATGTTTAAACCATTCTTTTGAGTTTCTTCACATTTCCAGTGCTGAAAAAAGTTCACCATGTGGTTCTGTAGTTAAGTTAAAATAAGATTTAACAATGGAAGTCTTTAAATCCAGAGAGGCAGAACTCCTCACCTGCCTTTAGTTACACCTCCAAGACAGGTTTCCTTCTTCCCGTTGAGTTTTAGGGTCGAGACGGGGGAGGAGGGGAGTTACTTCTGCCCTCCAGCCTGTCCCCTTCCCCTTCGCCTATTCTTCCCCTTCTCCCTTGAGCGCTGCTGAATGGCCCTGTGTGTTAAACAAATGGATCATCTTAACTTTTTGATTGAGTGAGCACAGACTAAAGGGAACTTGAAACCTAATCCTGAGGGGCACATAACCGCTCCACAAATGTTTGGCAGATCTCTTTGCTGGTCGAGGGGCGAACAGAGACAAAGGTGACCTCGCAGGGGTTAACATTGGGGATGAGAAGAAGGAGGAGGAGGAGGAGGAGGAGGGGGTGAATAAAAGAGCCACCGGGATACGTCTCGAGAGTGTATTACTGCTGCGTCAGGTTAAAGTGGTGTCGTTTTGCTGCAGATAAAGAAACTTATAAATGAAAAAAAATGAAGTCACTTCCTCTAGAGACCCAGAAGTTATGACTTAATGTTCCTTTTTTGTGCAGGAAAACAATACTTTCCATTATTTGTATGTGCATGATCATTGTGCAATCTATGTTAGACACACTTTTTAGTCTTCTTGACTCTTTGAATTGGGATTTTTAGGTATTGTTGTGCAATATTTCCTTGTTGAATTTAAAAGACTGTATTGATCTCTGACTGCTGTGTGTAGATACATTGGTTTAAATGCCATTTCTTCATGCAATATGAGCCTCTTAATACTGTCAATAAGTCTCTGAATCCATAGCACAGCCTTCATTTTTCTCTATTCCTTTTATGGAGTTTACATAATAAGTTTTAAATTGATGGTAGTTAATGTTTGTTGCAGAAAAAATGTTTAACAAAATACCAGATTTTTATGTTTTTTTGTGACAGGAAAGACCTGCTCCTAACAGACTCCACTCCTCTTTTCTCTTCCAGCCCTCCTCGTCGTGGAGACAGAGACCTTTGGGAGCCACATTCGAATAAAAGGAAAGGAGAGCGAACATTACATCTGCATGAACGAGAGGGGCAAAATAGTTGGAAGGGTGAGTGTTCGATACGAGAGTTGAACCGGCTCTCTTTGATATCTAAATGAATATTTCGTACGGAGGTCTTAATCCTGTCTGAATTGAACGCAGCCTCCGATCTGCTTTCTCCTGCTGTTTTTGTACACCCTAACAAAACCCCTTTGATAGCTCACAGCCCTTCTTCCATTACGTAATCGGCCTGCTCCTTTGACACTCGATCAGTCAATTACGGACTGCAATCACCACAATGCATTGAGAGACTAATGGTCACTTAGGAGGAATGCCATTGCAATTATATCACTTAGTCACACCAGGTGGCCAGAAGCGCGGGATGACTGCATGTGACTCTGTGGACGCCCGCTCCGATATGGAAAAGAAGTTAATATCTGAGTGTGGTGGGAGGCTCACGTGTGATTTTGTTGCTTTAATAACTCATGCTGTCAGCATCAGCGGGGCTGCAGTAAGTTTTCACTCCCTCATCGTGGTCATCTGTTAGAAACATGCACTTTTTGTTGCTGGGGCCTCTTTTTCTTAACAAATGTTCTTTAACTTCCTCCTGTAGGATTATTTTGAAAATCAGATGACTTTCCTTTTTGCTAAATGATAGCAAGTTGAACTGTAAATTACAAAAACTTCCCCTCGCTCCCCAACAGTCAATAAACTTTTGACTCAATGCTTTTTTTTTTACTCTTACCTGGCTGAAATCACAGTCTCATCTTTTAAAAAAATGGATCTTAACTCATGAAGGGACTACAACACCTATCAAGTGTTGTTAAGTCTCACTTCATTCATATCCTCAGATCCCTTCAATATCTTATAAACAATAACTACAACTCGTCTTAAATTAAAGCTCCTGTAGTTTTTTTTTTAATGACAGGTTTTAACTAGCTTTGAGGTGTCTGTTTTCATATGTGACCCTGCTGGTAGTGGGTTGGTGTCACACATCAAATACGTTCCTGCAAGCCGCAAGAATAAGCTTTAATTTTCTAAATTTGCCACAGGAAAGATTCTAAATGGATGATTCATTTGACTGTTGAAATAAATAAGGGTGATGTATTTTTCAGGAACAATACTTCAAAGAAACAAGAGGCACTGCTTTGTCAAAGGGAGGCCTCAAGATGCACACAGTAAACGTTACCTACAGGAGCTTTAAAGTTAGCATTGGACATCTGTTATTAGACGTAGACAGGAAGAATTATAATGATGTATTAATGGTGTGTTATCACCAGAATATAGATTCATTATTGGAGAAGAGGAGATCTTACATAGGGTCTGCCATGCTGTACTGCAGGAGCCGAGATATCAACCTACCTTTGACCTATTTCACCCGTTTTAGGGGTCGTTTTCTTGACAAGATTTAGGATGATACGCAAAGGTATTGCTGTGTTTCAGCATCTTGTTTACACAGAAACTGGGTTGTAGTTGACTTGAAACAGAAACTTCTGAAAACAGCCTCCAGAGTGTTATTTTTCTGAAATGCAGGGGCCACCGTTGCCATTTAAACAGCAAGCCAGAGTTTTCAGTGGATGCTTTGGGCATTACAGTTTCACTTTAGCAACTCATATGGCAGACTACCGTGTTGTGCTGCTGAATCTGTTGCTGCTTTTCAACAAAATGTGCATCCGTAGCAACTTTTCTGCAACCAGCAAAGAAACATTCAGTCTATACGCTGATGATGAGCTCACCTCTTCTTCGGCTTCTTAACCATTGTCATGTTAACAGCTCCGACAGTTGTATCGCCAACTACAGGCCTGACATGCATACTACAGCATTCTCAGTCCCTCAGTTATTCCATGCAAACCCTCATTTTTTCTTGCATTTTCAGGTTGTCGTGTGAACGGGGCCTTAAAGCCTTTTTCAACAATGATAAATAGGGAAGCTGTTGGGAGCTGTCAGTTTTTGTAATCAGCACCCTTACCAAAAAAAAGCCACATTATCTTAAACACTCATACCATGACGTAATGATTACACATCAAAAAAGTTGAAGTTTTATGTTTCAAGATGTACATGGTTGATAAGACCAGTACTGCTCGCTGACTTATCTTTCTGTGAAGCATGAAGCAACAGAGACAGTCTGTCATCTCTGAGTTAAGCTCTTCACTCCGTCATGTGACACAGAAATTGAAGTCTAGATTCTTTGTGTTACTTTAAAAATGGTTCCATGAGGAGTTAGAGTATTGATTTATTGGCTCGTGTTCAACTCCTTCAGGTGGGAGAGTTTTAGGGCTAGGGACCAGAAAAATAATAAAGAGTGAATGTTTTTTCTTTTACTTGTGCACTGAAGAAAATGTGGGCAGTTGTTCAGTCTGATGTTGAGCCTTTATCAACTGTTTCTTCAAGATCAGACCTAGAAAAGCCTTCATCAGTGTTTTTTCTGATATCCACTTGAAGTTAATCTTTTCAGTGACATTTTTAAACAACTAGAAATAAACCTTTTGTGAAGATCAATGAGGTTAGCAATCAATCTATGTGTAAATCTGCCAGTGACATCTGTGTCATGCACTTTGAGGAATCTTTAAAAATAATTCAGACACTGACAGATGGATGACATCTTCTACTCGCTTATAGTTTTTTGTTCACAAGTAAACCAAGTAAAAGTGAGAAGTGTTTACCAGCAAATGCTAGTGCAGCCACTTTTGTCTACTTCTCAGAGTTTCGACTTGAATCACAAAAGTTTTCTAGCTTTATTCTTGACATTTCAGTACTTTTTTTCAAAGTGCATGGTTGAAAATCCTCCTTGAGATGTAACATTCAGATTCAGGCATTTTGTTGTGAATGATCCACTCGGCTAAATGAGCCTGTTTGCTAACCTGATGTCGAATAAATCAGTGCTAGAAACTTTTTAGACCCAACACTATCTTTTGTAGGGGCATGTGACAGAATAACCCCCCCTCCACTGATCCAGACTGCAGGGATAAAATGGAAATGAGCCGGGCTGCTGGTTGAAAAAGAGGTCAAGCTCCTGTGTTAAAAATTAATGAATGTCCTATTTTTTCCCTCCTTTCAGCCCGATGGAAGGAAGCAGGACTGCGTCTTTGTCGAGGAATTCCTGGAGAACAACTACACGGCCCTCGTGTCGGCCAAGTACAAAGGCTGGTACCTCGGCTTCAACAGGAAGGGTCGGCCCAAGAAAGGCTCGCGGACCACGCAGAGGCAACAGGAAGTCCACTTCATGAAACGCCAGCCCAAGGGCAGGCTGGACCCGCTGGAGGAGTTTCGTTTCACCACAGTAACAAAGCGGACACGAAGGGCTCGGCGGTTAAAACCCAAGAGGAACTGACGGGACCAGATGGGACAGCACTAATTTTGACGACTGAAAAAGTCAAGCTTCTTGTCTTAAAGACTTCACTTCTGTAAAAGAACGACAGACAAAAGGAACAAAAAAGTCAAAGATGTTTTATTTTTGTATTTCAGGATGACTGAGTATTTCCCAGCTCTTGGATTCCTCTGGGTTGATGTCATTGTTCTAATCTGTCATGTTATTTATACTGGATAAACTAAAGGACCTCTTAGAGACTCCCGTCGCCGTCGTCCTCGGCAGCGTTTGAACTGCAGGCTGAAGGCGTACTTTTCTTTTTGACAATGGGGGCAGAAGCAGGAGCTGACGCAATGTTATAAAAATCAGCCAACTAGAGATTTATTGGAATACCTGTCGGTTTTTGTTTGTGTTGCCCCTGACTACGCGGATCCCATACTTTCCACTGGAATCAGACACCATGGAGATGAAACGGAGAGGAGGAGGTGACGGCGGTTGCAGGTGACACTGTGCTGCCGGGATAACTGTGTTAGCTTTCAGTGCAATATTTTACAGCCCTCTCTTTCTTTCTCCCTCTCTCTCTCTGTGTCTCGTGCTCTTTTTTTCTCTTTCCATACGTCTCTCAACCTCAGCTTCACTCCTGGAATGCGCTGAACCCTCCGAGTGCTGTGTGTGATTTCCTTGACGTTTCCATGCAGCCTGTGATTCAGCTAAAACACGACATGCTTTGACTAGTCGGGCAGCAGCCGAGGCTTTAGTCCTGTTCAAACACTAGAGAAAACAAACAAAAACACAACAGCTGATGTGATTCATAACTCCACAGAGTCTTCCAACTTTATCACTTTTGAAAGACGGATGTTAATCCCCCTCGTCTCCACCTGGACTCGCTTTTTTTTTTTTTTTTAACCTCCTCGTGTTTGTTCTCATTTGGGTTTTGGTGATGAAGACTTCCTCTACCTCCTTTTTCTTCTTTTTGTTGATCTTGAACTTGTCTGCCTGTATGCTCAGTTAATCTCAAGAACATGAACTGATCTTTTCTTTTTCACTGTTAGCTCATCCTCTCTTCTTTCTTCAGTCTGGGAAACCTTGTTCAGGAATAGCTTCAACCAACTCCGATCACTTCAAACATCCACGTTCGACAATTAAGACTTCTCCCTAAAGGAAGGGAAAGTCTTTGCTCCTCTCACTCCTCCTCCTCCTCCTCACCTGTAGTGTGTATTCACCTGTCTGCCAGCAGGTTTGTTTTTGTATGAGTTGCTACTAACAACATGACACATTTATGACTTTTTTTTTAAACAAATGTAAGCAAAAATAATTTTATGACTATTATTAAGATATTTATTGCCTCCCTTTGTAAATAAAATGTGATGAGTTTTATTTGGCCTCTGTTAATAAAATGAGGACTATATTTTAAAAAAGGAACCATTTGATGTCTTTATTGCACAGTGAGACTCTATTTATGTCCTGGCTTTCAAAGAGCATATTACTGGTTAATTTATTTTTTTTTGTAAATTAACTCTTATCATTGTCTGATAATGGCTGTAGAATAAGTCAGTCATTGATTTATTTTTTACGACACAGAAGAGCATAAAATTAGAGGAAGAAGTGTGTGTTTTAAGTATAGCTGTTGAAAAAGCTCTTTTTTTCCATATCATTTGACTGAGAGCAGGTGTTTCAGGTTGTGTTTATTGTGTTTCTTCCAGTTTATTTCTTAAAATTTGCCAGTTAATTAAGATGATTAAATGGTAGATGTAGAAATACTTGTTTAACAGGACATTGAATCCACTTTTTTCCCCCAACACGGAGAAAGATAGAGGTAGCTTTCATGCTCAGGTTCATCTTTTGCAGGTGAAGAGACCAGACTTTATTTCTGTATCAGTCACAAAAAAAACAATTGTCTGTGGCTGCAATTTTTCTCCAGGAAGATTACGTGCCTGGGGTTATGATGGACAAGGTTCCAGGGTAAAAGTATTTACCCTCTCCCTGCCTTGGGAGCAAAAGTTGTGTGCATGCATTTCTGTTGCCACCTTATCCTTCGCTGCTTCAAGCAAGTGCAGCGCCTCATGTGACACTACCAGCCAATCAAATTTCCACTTCCATGTAGAGCAGTTCTGCAACTCATGTGTTTGTGATTGACTTTCACTAGATTTAGTGACTTTTCAGGCCCCATCACCAGGTCTCACCACTTAGTGATGATAAGTTGAAAAGTTTCACTTGGTCTTTAGTCTCTGAAAATGTCCAGAAAAAGTCCTGGAAAATAATTTCAGAGAAAGAATGGGAACCCGAATGGAGTTCAGGATGGGACAGACGAGACTCATGGCTCCTGGTGTCTGATGTAAACAAGGATTTGTCGGAGATTCATCCCGACAGAAACGTATGCACTGCAGGTCTTGATTTTTGTTTTCTGACTCCAGATGAGTGGATGTACAAATTTCAATGGGCACAAAAAGTGTTTTTTGAATACACAATATCGCTGAAGCTGGTGCTGTGTCGCTTTTTCTCTCACACACACTGTGGTAAAATGTAGTTAATGGTGCATGACAAGTACTTACTGATATTTTGAGTTATTGGTTCTGATTTCAAACTTTAAATACGTCTCTAGCGAACGCCGGTCACTCACCAGGACGCTCCTGTTCTCCTTTGATTCTCCTGCTCTCCTTTAGCTGTTATTCTTCCTAATCCTGCCCTGTTCCTGCTTTCCATCGTACGTATAGGACTACACATTTTGTTCCTCTCCAATAACAGGAGTGACACTCTGATCCATGCGTATTAATGTTAAACAGGGGCCGTTAATCAGCAGGACTCCCCTCTGTGACGTCATGTTCAAATGCTAGACTTTAATATGGAAGTGAACTCTAAACTTCCCCAGGAGACCCTGTGGTTTACTGATTTAAATATCATCTATATGATTTTCTTTCCTTATGTCTTCGACCTGTAACGTGCTCTTCAAGGATGCTCACGTTGGACATCAGAAATGCTGCAGGTAGCGGTTGGTGCGACGTAGAGTACATTCCCTTCTCTGCAAAATGCCAAGGTATGTATTCTTATAAACAAACTCAAAGTGTGAGGACTGCTCCAAACGTCACTGTTTTTTAAATCGGGAAAGGTATGCTGCAACATTCCTGAAAGTTTTTTTATATCACTGCTGTGAGCTTCCGCAGATGTTCTTAAAATACTACTTTCTTCACATATTTGGCAGAATTTTTGGCTCTTCTCTCATGTTCTCTTGATCAATGTCAGAAAATGTGCCTCAGCTTTTGATTAAATGTGGGTTTATATTGCATCACAACCTCTTGTGTTATTAGTCGACCATGATGAACATGATCAGAGATGCACCTTAGTGAATCTTTGAGCACTTAAACACAACCAGCTTTTATGTAGAAGCTTCACTCTAAAAGCTCTGGTATGTAGCAGTCTTCTGCTTAAAAGTAGATTGTAACAATCAGCAAAACTGTTCTTTTGTCAGTGATCAGTGAAATTGCGTTGTTACTGACGGCTTCAGTGAACAAATCATGTCTGTCCATCTGCACATTCACACAGGTGATGGATGAAAGGCACTGCTGCAGACAACTCTGCCACTGTCACGCTCCCTTTTCTGCCAGTGCACTAAAAAAGTAACTAAACAACTGAACACAGATTACGATGATGTTCATTTTACAGGTACAACATTTTTATAACCTCCATTTTCTGGTCAAAACCTGGGCAAGGTCGCTCAAAATGTAAACAAGAGGCAGAGGAAATTTCAGTCACACTAGCAAGACCACTGGAGTTGGCTGGGATATGATGCAGTTAATAATTTGGTTTTCCAAATCTGCAGGCAAGTAAGTTGAATGTGGAAAAGATGGGGTAGTTTCTTTTTTGTAGAAATTTTCCTAAACTCTTCTGATCTGTAAATAAATCAGGAGATCTGCCTTCAGGGTCTGTGGCAAATTTACCTCGATGGCAACCCTTAATAACGCACAGGCCTGGTGAATTTTAGTGTTTATCTTGAAATATAACAGCCCATCAGAAAGTGTTAATGTTACACCCACCAACTATGGCTGACATGGAACAATATTGACCAGTTCAGGAACTAAATTTTTTGGCTGACCGGTTTGAGAACATACATTTTTGGGAGGAAACCTAAAACCAAAAACTGTGAATAAGGCAAAAATTGTTTCTGTTAAGAACGAAAAGATTGGGAAAAAATTCTGGTTCAAAAGCCATTTCTTTCATTTCTGAAATCGGAAGCTGTTGGCAGCCTCTCGTCTCTCACTTTCAAAGAACGAAATCTCTCACCAAACTCAAGTATTATTATGTGAACTCACTAGAGACCAGGGAAGTACATATCGACAGTTTATTAACATAGTATCCTTCTAATATTGTTTTTTCTTTCTTTTTGTTCAGCTTAGTTCCTCTCCTTTAGTACACTTTGCATCGATGTTTCTATTTGTTGTATTATTACAGTTGTTAAATGTTGAATAAAATTTGATTACATAAAAAAAGCCTCTCGCTAATAAACAGGTAATATTTTAAGCATTTTTCCATCTTTTAAAAGCACAGCAGGAATGCAGAGTAGCATGTCTCATAATGCTGTGTGCTGGAATGATGTTTACAGTAGCCGTCAGACTGAATGATGGCGGCTTTGAGGAAGAAAAAAATACTTCTGTTTAAATTCCAAGCGATGCTATCTGCTAAGTTACCTCCAACAGACCCAGAAGTTTCTCGCTCCGTCACGGGCTTTTGGACGTCTGGCCTGCTTTTAAAAGGTGAAAAAAACGTGGCGCTTGATGTGTGACCCAGTAATTCACCGTTAACATAATGGATCAGCGCTGAAGACCCTGCTCATCTCAAAAAGGAGGGGAAGGGGGAGCAGAGACATGAAGAAGCCCAGCCGAGGATTTCAAGGAATGTTTTATGTCCCTTCAGCTTGTCATCGACCTTTTAGGTGGCTTAAATCTCCTCTTACCAGATCAGTGAGGGAGAATATACATTTCCAACATAGAAAATTAAATGAATCTTGTAAAAAAATACATTTTTTTAACAGTAATGCATGCATAAATTAGGATTAAATGTTGCACTCTGCAGGATTTCAATGTCTTGCAGGACAGAGTCTGCAAAAAAAAAGTTGAAGAATTTAATCAATGCAACTTTCGAAACCCTCCAAGCTCTCCTTTTTTCACCATCCACATACTTCAAACCTGACCAAGCAGAGCCAAACTGCATCTGGGTATATTGACATTTAAACGAGCGCTCGGTTTCCAACGTGTCGGCGGATTCGCAATAAGGAGACGACATTTTTGCATAAGCCTCCCGCCAGGCTTTTCTCTGACTCGACCTTTGATCAGTGGAGGCTAGATGGTCTTGGAACTGGACCAATAACTTCAAAATGAAACATAGAATTCCCTTTTGCAAAGGCCAGCCCCCTTTACAAAGGAGGTGGAATCTTTAAATGCAGTCCTGCTTGCCAAGTAGTTTATATTCTATTATTAGAAGAAGTCAGCACACTGACGCTGTGCACAATGGGTACAGTACGACCAGTGTCAACGCAGAGAAAGAGAAACTTTGTGGTGGTGCAGAAGTTAAACAAATCTTAGTGGAACAACCAAAAGTGGTTCTTTGGCCTTGAGATCAGCAACCACACACTTAACAATTAGCCCTGTCAACAGAAAGCAGCGCTGTTTGAGACATAAAACAAGTTTGGTCTCTGTGAATATTACTCAAATTGTTCCTCAAGGTCAGTGAAAAACAAAACTTCATCGCCAAACATAATAAAGTTCACGCCGTTATATAGCTCGTGTCATTAAATGTAGTTACACGTCACGCCATTTACTGTCAAACAGGACCGCCGCTGCCGCCCTCCTCACTCACACTAAGCGTTAAACCACAGTCGACTGGTCGCCTTCATGACTGAGGGATCCACAGGGGAAACACTCATGGGGGATTCTCAGAGTATTTTTGAACTCATGGCTGAGTTGTGTTTTTACAGGATTACAAATGTGCTTACTGAATATACAGTTTCTGGAAAATCAGACCTCTCCTGTGTCCTCTTTACAGAAACATGTGGCCGGCGTGTTGTGACGAAGGGTCCAAATAAAGGTCAGTGGGTGTGAGGAGTCAGCATTATTTCATACTCGGACAATATGGAGCTCAGATTATTTTATTTTTGATGAAAATCAGGCCAAATCTCATATATATCAATCAGTCTGCCTGCCAATTATTCTGATATTGAACGGTATCAAATGAGACATGTTGTTGTTGTTGTTTGACACAATAATATATCTCTGAAAGTGACAACTGCAATCGTTTTACTCATGAAGAAATTTGTTTTTATTATGAAGTGGGCAGAACTTCACCTGTTTTGCAAATCTAGAGGGAAACTGCATATTTTTCAGTTTTAAGTAAGACCTGAAAGTCAAGACACCTGGATTATAACCACATCGTTTTGCTTGAACAAACATGCAACACCATTTTCAGCCTCTGTAGAAATTCACTCACAGCACAAAAAACTTTGAGGACATATTCCAGCTTCTGAAAAAGCAACTTCAAGTTTTAAGAGTTGAAAGTCAAATCAATGCCTTTGGTCTTCCCACAAATTTCATGTGTGATTATACAAAGGCAGTGCATGGAGTGAATTGAAATTAAAGCACCATTTTGGTCTGATGAAGAGAAAATGGGCTTGAAGTGTCGCTAACCTGGTGCATTAAATCTCTTCCAATCTGAGCCCTGCAGCTGTCTTTTTTTTTTCTTTTTGTTGCTCAGATACTGCTCTTAGGTTCAGATGTGAATGTTTTCTGACTTCAACACAGTTACTATTCAGGATGAAAAATCAGAAAGATGCACAGAAATACTCTGCATTTCATTCCAAAAGCATTGGGATATAGTAAAGTTATACGGTTGCATATGGGCAGAAAATATCCAGAACATTTCCAGAAAATGCCCAGAAACTTCCTATGGGAAGTTAAGCTTGGGAAATTAGAAATTGTTTTACCAAAACTGACCTGACTTTATATTGTCCTCAGGTGTTGACTCTAACCCCTCAAAGTTCCTGGAATTTTGCAACCCTGAAAATACATTTAAAAAGTTTTTAAGGAAATTAAACTACAACTCACAAAGGGAGATCGACAGAATTTCTTGCATAAGTCAAATCATCACTTCAGTTTTTGGTTATTTAGCTCTCGCTTACAGAATAATTAAAAATCTGAATTTTCAAATATCACTGGCGTAAAGGAAACCACTCAAATGCTGATGGTGACTGTTTGATCCAGTGAGTTTTGGGGCTTTTACACTTGATACTCACGGTTTCAGGTGAACTTCAGACATCTGTGATTGAAGAAGGTTGAACATTTCTATCGTTTTCAGGAAGAATTTATGTTTACTGTGAAACAACCCCCCCTCTAATGTTGGTTTCCTGTGGTTAAAAAGCAAAAGAGAGGTCAGCAGTAACTCCTGAATTCATATTGTTGGCATCAGTGAATAAAGAGCTTGACCAACAGCGGATGAAGATCTTTGGCTGTGTGAACGTTTGATTTGTTATTTTCAATTCAAGTTTATGTGACAAAAGCTATTCAGAGTCATTTGGATGTGTACGACAAAGCTTTGGCTTGTTTTTCTTTGTTTTGTTTATTTCGAGGGGATTGGACTAATTATTGATCTGAGTCCCTCCACACACTCATGAACAAAGATAAGCAAAAGTATGTCTACTCATTTTCCCTAAAACCTTTGAATCACGACCTCCACCTCCTGCAGTGTGAGCTTGTTGGGTAATGCTGCAGAAAAAATGGGACCCACGGTGAGAAAGCAAACAAACAACCATGTAAACATGCCTAAAAACTTCCTCTCTCTTTCACATGTCCACAAACACACACAGACACAGACACAAACACACACACACACACACACACACACACACACACACACCAGGCAGGCCTCGTCCCAGCATCAACAGATGCCAGGTGACACAGCTCATTAACTTCTCCTTTCTCCTATTCTTTCTGCCCCTCATTGTCTTGAGATATGAGATGAGCCTTTGTTGAGAGTTTTGCCCCCTTTTCTCTCAGCCAGGCAGGGCCCGTAATTAGTGCTTTGCGCTGGGCGTACTTTCTCACAGGGCTACGACACAATTAATCAGCACTTTCCCACCAATGGGCAGAAGCTGCTTGATTCTATCAAGGCCAAATTTTTAAGTTGTGACGCCTTTTTGGAGTCCGAAAATATCAGGACACAACAGTCGAGAAGGGAAGGGACGCAACATTTGAAGGACAACAAATGCAGGCATTACACCGCTTTAACTTTAAGCTTTAGACTTTAATTATAAGCTCTTAATATTGTGTGTCTTATTGTGTGTTGATGCATAAAACAAAGAATGTAAGCACAAAAGAGTTTGGAGTATTGACAGAGTCAAATTACACCTCTGAGACTTCTGCAATGATTTTGTTCCACAGTCTGTAAAAATAGTCTCCAAAAAAAAAAAGGCGAAATTCACAGTAATAGGGACCCATCAAAACGACCTCCAAGTAATGACAAGATGAAGAAGTTCTCGTAAAAAACAAACACGATTCCAAACACAGTCATCCTCTCACCACATCAAAAGGTCAGAGGAAGCCACAAGAAAGTAAAACGTCTTCGTCATCCAGGTGTGTTGTCTGGCTGCTGTATGAAACAAAAGTATTTCACAATAAAGGCCGGTGAATCACTGCTAATGATCTGCCCGGTCATGATAAACCAGCGGCTGTAATACAGAAACTATTTATAAACCCCATGACATTGTGGCTCTACGACTCAGACTCTTTTTTTTAACCTTTGATTAAATATTTCCACTGTGAATACACGAAAGACCGCTGTCTAAACATGGAGGTGACTACTGCTCAGAGCGCTTTGGGCCATTGAGGTTGTTACAAAACAGTGGTGTGCACAGAGGGGGGCAGGGGGGGGGGGGCAGTCAGCCCCCTGGTGACAAAAATGTTTAAAAATGCACTCTTAAGTGCCCTCTTTGGAGGCAAAATGTGTTCCAAAAGTGTCCCATTGGGGGCCAAAACAAATGTCATCTTGGTGAACCACACTAATCTACCCCTATGGCTGGTTATAACATGATAAACTGCCCTCCAGGGGGCCAAAAGACATGCTTACGTGCCCTCTTGAGTGCCAAACCATACTAAAGTGTCCTCTTGGGAGTGAAAATATGCCAAAGTGCTTTTTCTGGGGCTAAAATGCATGCAAAAGTGCCCTCATTGAAGCCAAACTTGCATTCGAGTGCCATCTTGGGAGCCAAAACAAATGCTGAAGTGCCCTTTTGGGAGCCCAAATGTGTGAAAGTACCCTCTTGAGAGCCAAATAAACCAAAGTGCTCTCCTTAGTGCCAAAATAATTGCCCAAGTGCCCTCCTGGTTGGCGAACCACACTAATCTGCCCCTTTGACTGGTCAAAACATGATTAACTCCCTTTTCTAGGGGCAAGAAAACACTCAGAAGTATCCCCTTGGGAGCCAAAAAATGCCCTAAAATGCCCTTCTTGAAGCTAAACTCGTTCTAAAATGCTTACTTGGGAACCAAAACAAATGCTAAAGTGACCTCCCGGTTGACGAAACATAGCTTGTTGAAACATTATGAACCGCCCTCCAGGGCACCAAAATAAATGCTTAAGGGCTCACTTGGGAGCCAAATGCGTTCTTTATGATGTGCTTTTATTACCCTTGCCCCTCAAAATGTCTATGCATGCCACTGAAACTGAACGTTTAATACAAGATCTTTAATGAAATATTGTTGGAGGAAGTTGTGATTTGGCGCTAAATGAAAATTGTTTCATTGATGCCTGCGTACAGTCAGATGGTTGAGACTGGAATGGGTTAAAAGTCGTTCGAGTAAAGAGAAGGGGTTCTTAAATGATTAAAGTGTGATCCACCAGTAGCAGCAAAGAGAGGAAGAATAGTAGGAATCAAAGTCCAAAAAAAGAAAAAAAAAAACCTCTCATGTAGACCTTTCACCTGAGGTCGACTCGCAGGTCCTCTGCTGCTAATCTAACATATGTTTTCATGAGCCAAGACAAGCAACCCTGCCATGGTGGCCGCTCTCCAAAACTAATGATGTCAAGTGATTCCCTCTAACAGAATCCCTTTTAAAACAGAATGAAAGAGGCAGAGAGAGGGAGGGAAGAGCGGGGGCTCTGGGGTCCAGCGAGGGGATGCAGTTGAAGAGTGGTGGTGGTGGGGGGGGCAGGTTGGAGCAAAGTAAAAGACCGGGACGACCCCCACATTGTCGGAAAAAAACCAACATGGTGCTGCACGGAGACCCCACCAGCGACTTCCTGTGCCAAATCTTACCCCTCGCCACTATCATATCATTGTACAAAGAGAAAAGGGCTCACTTTTTATTTACGCCGTTGTTATTGCCAGAATATTGCTTTTAATTGCTGTCCTGGATTCCCTGCTGTGGTATAGGATGAGTCTGAGACGATTACTCAAAGTAATGGAGCATAATGATGTCTCGGAATGGCCCCTGAAGCTCAGGTCAGGGGTTGGACAATGTGAACATTCAGCTACTTAGCTTCCTTTGCAACTTTGTGACAAAATCTGTTTGCCCAACACCAATTAAGATGCCTCTCTGTGCGCTCTGGTCAATGGGTTTGACGGAGGGGGTCGTCCAACGAGTTGACATGTCCCTGAGCACGAACAAGCTGGCCTGTGTCCTCGCCTCAATAATTGGTGTCCCTTGCAACGTGCCGCTTCCCAGGGCTGTCCTTTGTGTCCCCATGGCAGTCCTAAATGAGGGGAGTCAGGGCTTTAATGGGACTCCTGTTAGTTTTAAACAAACACAGGGCGACCCCCTACTGTTCAGCATGTTGCATAGAACAGCTGGGAGTCCACGGGGCTCTCACTCGAAAACCAGCAAACCCCCAGAGGGGCCCGAGAGCCCACTGCCCACACCCCCATTGTGCCTCTCAGGAGCCGACACTGATTCTGTGGACACACCGCTAGCGGAAACGTCGCCGTTCTACTTTTTAGTGGCCTGATTGAGGTGCGGCGCCAGCAGAGTCTGTGAGGGCGGAACATCATTAGAACTAGATTGTGATTGGATGTTGCACTGTGATGTCAAACGAAAGTTGTACGAAAATGAAAAGGGGTGAGTTCGGCGTGAACGAAAGCTCGGCCAACCGCCGAATGATTTCTAACGTGGCACTGATGCTACCTATCCGACGTCATATCTAGGTGCTGGTCGGTCATTAGTCTGATGTGTGCTGGAGTCCAGTAACGCAACATGTAGAGCGTGAAAGTCAATCAGGGGCAAACGATGAGTCAGAAAATACTGGACTCTCCTTCCAGGTGATTGGGGATTGGTTTTCACTCCACTAGTCAATGCTGACTTCGAAGAATTAACTTCTGTTCAGGTTGCACAACAACATTTGTTACAAAGCGTACTCACATTTTGATGTAAATTACATAATGAACATACATTCTCCTCATCACTATGGAACACACAGAGCACAGCCAATGGGGCTAGTGCAATTTGAGCTGCACTAATTTCATAGGTCTTTCACACGATCAACTCACAACCGTTAACGTACGGCAATTTGGTGTAAGTTACGATCCTGTCCCTCCTTGATTTCGGCACCTAGGGATCTTCTGTGAGTTTCATGCTGGGAAAACATCAGATAAATGCCCATTTCTTCTTTACTTTTCTGCTTTCTAACTGCCGACGTCAAATGTCAATAATGAGTTTCCCCTTGTAAACGTGAGGCTATAAAACCTCCAACCTGTTGACTCCTGGCTCTGCTAATTGTCGTTATTTGGTTTACATTTCAGGGCACTACTTCCTACTCCCAAAACTTCAGCAATTACATTCCATACCTTCACCTTTTGGTTGGTGTCCTAGTAGAAAGGATGTGTTGTGCTGTACAGAAATGGCCGGATATCCTGTTCGTTTTCACGTCTGGTACAATCTGCTCTGCAGAGATTGACACGTTACTGCAGTGTACTCTGGCAAAAATACACTCACAGCATGTGCCGCAGACAGACCGCAGCGTGGGCTGTGTGAACGCAATGATTGACAAGAGTGGCAGCTAAGCACAGTGTTGACAAACTACAGCAAGAATTGGGGGTCAGACATGACTGTAGGAGCCTGGATCAAACGTGAACAATGATCCAAAAGCAAAATGATGCTCAAGTGCTGCAAAATCTTAACATGTATCCACTGAGTGTGACAACAAGTTACAGGTTCAAGTGAAAACATCACCTACAAATACCAAGGGTTTCTATGATATTGTCTTCAAGTATTGACAGACAGAAGTTTAAAATGTTACAGCAGCAAAAAGGAGCAGGTTTAGACAGTTTCTTAATTTGATCAGGTCCACTCTCCAAAAGTCAACGGGACTCCACAGCTTAGATCTACTGTAAGTTACTGAAGAATGATACAATAAGTGTTGGAAAGTGAAGCCACGAGGAGCAGTGTTTACAACAGATGAATTCTAGTTCAATGCACATTGTTACCAGTGAAAGCTGCATTACATGGCTTTTGGCCTTGAGACAGGTAGTTCATTGTTAACACCGCCTTAGTCAACCTCCTTCCTCAGCACTTGTCAATCAACTTGAGGAACTCTGCTTTTAAATAACACCTAGCCCCAGGCAAAGAATATCAACAACTGCACACGGGACTACGCTGAAGGAGGCTTTTCCTCTTTAAATCAATCTCCTTCACTTTAAAATGACTGCTTTTTCTGTTTGTTTTGCAGTAAATAACCGTGAAACATTTCCATGCCACAGTAACTTTTACAAATGGATGCTGTTTGCAATCTTGGAACACAGCAGCTTCACTTATTTTTCACAGCATCTTATATTTCAACTTTTAAGCTCCTTGATTTGCTGGGAAAGGAACATCGTGGCTCCTGGTCTGAGTTTCATTGAGAAAGCAGGGAGGATTTGTCAATGGGGCTCTTGAGTGCAGTGTTGATGTTGTGTGGCTAATGTGTTTGCGCTGGCTGTGATAGAGGGGATTAGCTCCTTTGTGGTGGTCTGCTGGGACCGCAGACTACTGGACTTTGAAAGCATACTTGCCAACTTACTCACAGGCAAATCAAAGCCTGTGAAAAATGGTTCCCTCAGCACCTAGTTGACTGGATGACCCCTGTGTCGGAAAAAGTACAAGCGTAAACACACACATGGGCGCGCGCACACTCGTACACACACACAGCATCATCAGTCTGTTTCTCCTGGTGTTTGTGGAGCAGCTGAGGGTCAAGGTGAGCGATAGCAAAGACCAAATAAATCTTCCGAGTTGATCAGGGACTAACTCGCCAGCAAACAATTAGCCTTCCTCCTCTGGCGGGTCACTGCTGGAGTTGACATATTTCCTATTACTCCTTTTACGAAAACACTCCTTAAAAATCACAGGAACATACAGATACAACTTCAAGTGGTTTTCGCAAAGGCTGAATATTTCTGCAGCTGAAAATATTTACTTTATGATGATGATAAAAAAAAAAAAAAGTACAAAAACTAAGAAATTTTAGCGCAAGAATTTTGAACACCTGGAAATGTTTTGTATTTCCCTTATGAAGACTGACTATAGACGCTAACAGAAGGTAACTATGAAAGTAAATCAAATCAAATCAACTTTATTTATCCGTTAGGAACTTCATTTGCAGAGAAAGCTCTAGTGCAGAAACAAACAAAACACAGCACATGTCCATTCACAGACCACAATTCTATAATAAATACATTATAAACATTAAATAGATTAAACGGTACAACCAAATATTAGGGCCACATTAAGAATTTTTTTTTTTACTTCATATTTTACTACGAAAATAAAGTCGAAAGTAATTATTTTACCACGAGAATTAAGTCAAAATATAGAGGACAGTCTACAAGGGGGAGGAAATGAGGACCACAGAGCATTTTGTCAAATTATACTTTAACTTGGGTTTTACAAACAAGGAGATACTTCAACTTTTAGCACATCAACATTGGATTATCATATTTCCTTACCCACTTCCAATTCAACTTTACTTCGACTTTAATCTCGTAGTAAAATAATTAATTTCGACTTCAATCTCGTAGTAAAATAATTGATTTCGACTTTTATCTCGTAGTAAAATAGGAAGCAAACAAAAATAAAAAAAAGTCTTAATGTGGCCCTAATACTCCGTCGTAAAAAGGATATATATATATATTTGAAAAATGTTAATACTGAAGCTTTCATTGAAATATTAAATACTCTGGTCTTACTTTATCCAATATTTCAGTACAATTAGAAATAATAATATGTCTGCAGAGCTGTTGTTGTCTGGGGTCAAAATATGGATAATAATGTTCTCTCTGGTGAAGAATCTCATATCGTCAAAAGTCCAGATTTTGTTTTATTTTTTCCCATCTTTTCATCCTCCATCAGGAACTGTAACTTAACCCCATGAAAGAACTGTGACAAAAGCCTCTACACCCACACACAAACACTCATACGTGACCTCTCAGGTGCCCTCACTGGCGTGTTTACAGTAAACTGAAGCAGTCCTGAGTGTACCCCACAAAGGACCCTGCAGCCTTTGTTTTCCAGCTCAGTCCCAGGAGACTCAGCAGGGATGAAACAGAGATATGAGCGGCTAGAGTTACCTCTTAATGAAACATATCAACACCACCAATCACAGCAGCACAGGCTGCCCATAGCGCTCCGCCACGACTGGACGAACTCTTGGAGGGCAGTAATAAAACCAGCGCTGGCAACACAACAGAGGAGGTATTCAGATACACTTTCAGCTCTGAGGGAGAAGATGCTGATGAAAATGTGCACTTTTATTTAGATTTGCATCTTATTTAAGGTGCCATGACAGATAATAATGACACCACTCAGTGTTTGATGAGTTGAGACATTAAAGCAGCTGCAAACTTTTATCTAAAGACAATAACACTTTCTGATTCTCATCTTAAACTTGGATCAGTGGCATCTTGGTTTGTAAAAGCAGATTAATTCAATCACCTGTGTTAGTCCTTGTTAGTGAGAGTCTGAACCACAGCAAAGCTCCTCATCAAAGATGAAACAGATCCTTTAATTACGCGCAGTTAAATAACTGCTCATTTCCTAAACCTAACCTGCACTGACTGTGCTGCAACTGCAGGAACGTTCACGCAGACGAACTCCTGACACGATGTTCTGCAGGCATGCTTTTAAGAGCATCTCAAACATTTAGTCAGCTGTTAAAGTCCAAAAAATGCCAGCTCACAAGCATAAACACAAGCAAATATTAACCTTACTTAGCGCGTTATTAGCAGATGTTAATATCTATCTACAAACAGGGGGAGAGGGCATGGTGTCCTGAGCAGATATGTAACCATTATTCCTCTGTAAACCACGTATATTACACAAAGTGAAGAAGAAAAAAACACCTTGCTCATTTTGGCAGCGTTTTTGAAACTCTAGATAGCGAGATAAAGAAAGGAATGCCAATGTTTATTATTGCAGCAGCTGAATCATCTTAAAAATTGTCTCCCCCTTCTCCGGTGCCAAAGTCTTGGTGTTGTCTTGTGGCTTAATAATATTCTGCGTGATAAAGCTTCTTCAGGGAAATTCCCAAACAATGCTGAAATCACACAGCCTGTTGTGATGGGATAAGAGTTATTACTGCTCTTATGCAGCTGTGAGACTAAAAAACACAAAGAGGGGAATGAAAGGAATGCTGAATATTATTATTATGGAAAACCAGGACAATCGGAAATCTAGACCGCACCTTCATAAGCTCTTGGAAATTTCAAAATTAACTCCTTACATAATCAATACAAGATCAGCTGTTCTAAAATTAAAACAAAGGGTAACACTTTGATCCAAATAAGAGCTTTAATTTGAGGTATGTCTCTCTTCTGTTGGCCTAAAGTGAACTTTACGCCCAGTAAACCACCAAAACAAGTTCACAACGACTTCTGGGGTTTGCACTTCCTCTCTTAATCCTTTATGGCTCTGTTTGTGTTTGTAGCTCATGTAAATCTGACAAAAGACACAAAACTGGAAATTGAAAGACTGACGTACCAGCTGTTGTGTAACTTAAATATGACTCTTCAGGTGAATTATGTTCACACCTGCAGCTTTACTATAACTCATATGTTACAAAACAGCCTTGCAGTTTCAGATAAAGACCCTTTTGATATGACTGCTGATTTAACTATTGACAATGCATCTTCAGATCTTCTTATTGCGCAAAAGTGAAGCCAAAATACACAAGGTGGGCTCTGGTTTCTTGCATTGTTCACACCATCAGGTGCTGGAATTCATACATTCATTAGGGATCCACCTTTTAAAGCCAAAATACATCAGATGTGTATAGAAGCCCATTTCAGGCAGTTAAAAAATTAAAAACTGGCTATGTTGAGATTTCTTTTGCCCATATAAGTCTTAGTTATCGGCTAAAAAGCTTTAATTTTGAGATAAACGTTGAAATGATCAAAATTATGACTAAATATGGGAAAAAAAAAAATCTCATCAAAGCTCCAGCAAGTCAAAAACCTCGTACAAAGATCGTACAAGCAAGATGAATATAATAACTGCCGTACAGATGAGGCATCAATTTGCACCAGACAGAGTGAGCCAAACGGGAAGTTGTGCACCGAAGTCATGTCAATATATATTATGAATTTCAAAATAAAATCAACCATGTCAACACCTGATTGTATTTAACTTCAATACATAGGATCATTAGGAACTCATTGGTCTTGCAGCTCCAACTGATCAACAGTGCTGCTACATGACGGACTGAACACGCATTCGGAGTGAACTGACAGGTATAAGAGCGTGCAGTCAACCAGCAACAGAGCAGAGATGGGACAGATGCAAATCCAGTGTGTTTCAGGCGTTAGAAAGTCGTAAAGTTGATGGCCCAGCTCAATGGCTGAAATACATTGGATGCGTCTGTGGTCCGGCTCTGCTCCGTCACGGCACCGAATCAGACTGGATCATTCATGTCAGTGAGTCAACTCACACTGGATCTGCATGCTTAGTCCGGCAAGTTGCAGCTAATACCCAACCATCCTATTTTTGAGCGAGACAGGAAGTAATGCCCAGAAACTTCCTTTAAAGAGCCAGTGACTTTCAAAATAAAACAAACCATGTCACAATCAGATATTTAGCTTGAATATAACAACAAATAGATGCTGTTCATTGAGGTACTGTTGTGTCTCAAGATATTTAAGTCTGACTTGTGTCCCATCTGATACCATGAAGTAATCTCAATGACCTATGCTGCTGTCAGTCAATAGGGGGAGCTCTACATGTTCTGGCTTCATAAAAGAAGCTGTCATGTTATCAATTATATTATAAAGTTGAGGCGTGCAACCCCAATGCATATTCGTGCGTTTTTTTCTTTCCTTCTATCTTGCACTCTGACCCATTATATTTGGGATAAGGGACTTCTATCCTGTGCGCTGTGAGAATTGCAGACGCTGCTGGAATGCATCATTGACCCATCCCTCCAGTTGGATGTTGTACAATGTGCTGTGTGGTCTGACTGAGCATATTAGGCTTCATAAGGGAGGAAAATGGCTCTGAAGGAATGACAGGTATGATAAACTTTTTCTCTAAATGTAGTCCAGTTGGAATGCACGTCTAAATAAAACACAGACGAACATGTTGCCACAGGTGACAAATAAAATAAACTTGTGAAAGTTAAGTGAATATTAAGAGGCTGTTTCCAAACAGGGGAGAATGAAGTCATGGTTACTATCACAGGCGCCGCCACCAGAAATACCAGCGACTTTTTATAGTCGAAGATGATTTCTCGTCATCTGTGGAATATCCTCAGAGCTATAAAGCAGGCGCTCCATGTGTGGTGCAGCTCTGAAATGATGCAGGTATCTTCGGGTTCTTCACTTCCAGTAACATCTCTCCTTCTGCT